>DWQW01011061.1:0-11688 GCA_018249695.1 Heliconius erato demophoon
GTTCTTTGATTTTCACGATTATTATATATTTTAAATGAAACTACGAACTTAAGAGGATTAATTGCGTATATTTAGTATTAAACATTTTTGGAAACCCGACATTTTCATTTAAAAAATATATTAAGCTACTTGACCTAGAAAGATGAAATTTAGGGTGTGTGGTAAGTGGATAAAATAAGGGGCGTAGTGGAACGCTTGAACCCACAACTTGTTACATTTACAGTCGCGCGCTTATGCCCCTGCGCCACGACTGGCCTCAAATAATAACATATTATTGCTTACATCTGTAGTAAATTATAAATATCGCTCATTTGATGCCAAAAGTTCGTTAAGTTGTAACATTAAATAAAATATTTACAAGATGGCACTTATAAGGGATCGGTGGTAAGTACTGACAGCGCTCAAATCTAAGAAAATAGTGTATATAGAAATGTTTTAAGGTTCTGTACCCAAAGGGTACCTGACCCTGTAACTAAGACTCCGCTGTCCGTCCGTCTACCTATCCGTCTGTTACCAGACGACAGAGATCATCATCATGAATATGAACCATGATTGACAGCTGAAATTTTATAGATGATATAGTTCTGTTGTCTTTAACAAGAAATATTAAAAATAGAATAAAATAAATATTTAAGGGGGCTTCCGCACAACAGACATATTTTACGCAACGCTTCGTGCACGAGTTGGATCACAATGAGCCGAATTTTTAGCTTTACGCTTTATCCCTGGCGAGGTAGCTAGAGAATATAGAGCGTCACCTCTCTATCACATTGCGGTCTTTGCATACGTCTTGCACCATGTCCACAGTCTTCATACATTTCCAGGAGGAACTCGTGCTTTTTGCGTCCCCTCCAGTATTATTGATACTATGGTCTGGAAAGTCAACCGAGATCTCCCACTCACTTCCGCTTCATAAATCTTTTTTATCATTAATTCGTCACTCATTCTATGCCTTCTCGTGCCCATACCACCTGATACATTCCTTTTCATTCTCAGTTTGACATCCTCGTTAGTAAGTACTTGCCACTTTGCCTTTTTATACCTAAATTTATGTAACATAAAACGAAACGATTACATAGTAACAACACTACCTTCATATAAAAAGAAAACCTTTTTTTAAGTTTGCGTTCAGTGGCGGATCTAAATACCGCGCTTTGTCTTGTTACCAAAGCGAGGAAATGAAAATATGAAATGAATCGATCCGTCAAGTGGGAATCGAACCCACGAACTAATTACAACCTTTAACCCAATAACTCGTTTATAATGCAAATAAATCACAAATTTCGCCCCAGGCCGCCCTCTGAGAACCGCCACGCCGTGTCCTTCATGTCCGCACTTGACGAATCACCGCGTTATACGTCACGACCGTCGCGTAACGAGACCGGAGCAGTGTAGTTTTGTAATAGAAGGTAGTTGTTATGTATTTGTTTATTTTATATAAATATTATTGAGAATAGAGGCTGTGGGGGCTGTCTTTGTGCAATGATTCAGCGTATAACTAAAATCGTAACGATTGTCATTTCAATTCCGACTAAAAAAAAAAGATTATTTTATTCTTGTTCTGGTAAGAAGACAAAGCGCGACTTTGAGTTTCACCACTCAATATGCTATGTCTTGGAAATCGAACGAAAATTGTACTATAAAGTTTTTTAACTCAGCCTATTGTTTTTTAAACGAAATACAAAGTTTTGTGGAACCCGACTCTACCTTGTAAAACAAAACTGTCTTACTTAATGTAACACAAACACTGCATGAACAGTTTTTTCCCACCAAAATTCGCCCCTCGACGCGGAAAATAAATTTATTAAATAATTGTACAAAACATAATTATATAATGTTTATTTTGCTTTATCGGAAATTCTCAAATAATTTGATTTAAAACAACACTTTTCGGAAAAATGAGTGTTGATTTGTAAAATAATACCACTACACTTTTTTAGAAAACATAAATAAAAAGTATTTAAATTTATAATAAAACACTCTAAAATTTGTTAAAATAATACCTCTGAATATTACTTACACTGTGAACACCGGTCAAAGTGCTTATCTGGGAAATGTCCCATCCATCGTGAACCAAATAATCCTTTATTTATTAAGCTCTCGTCTTTTATACGATTACCGACGGTAACGAATAAATTGCAATACTTACATAGCTTACACTAATTTAGTATAAGATATTGACATACGGAACAGCAAAATGTCTAAATAAATTACTGATGTCTAAATAAACTACAGTAACTCAGCGTCTTTCGGTGAAAGCGAAGGTTGTGAGTTGGATTCCCACTAAGAGGAATTAATTATCTCTTTGCTCTGATAACAATATAAAGCGCGATGTTGAGTTCCGCCATTTAACATGCAATTTTTCGAAAATCCTCTGCCACAACTACTAAATGCAGAACAAAGCGTAAAATAAAATAAAAACTAGGCTTTATAGCACAGTGATTGTATGTATTTCAAGTTGGTTTCAATTTCTGTTATAATAGTTTTTAACCATGATTCTGCCAGCGTAGGCAAATACGAATAACTGAAAGTTGTACTTCATATAATATTTGTTAGCTTATCAAATCTAGTCTATCTGCTGTTAAGTAGGAAAATGAGGAATGTAAATGGAAGGAAAGGAATGTCCGTTTCTCTCTTTCCAAAGAGAAAGAGCGGCGTAGAATTTCGCTAACTTCTTATGTTTCCAATTTGAGCGGAAAGTAAGGAACAAAGTGTCTTAAGAATATTCACCCTCCGCCGACGCTGCTATTTGTAAAATACAGCGTGAAGTTAAAAAAGTACAAAATATGTCAAACATAAAATATAATTCCACTTGTATTAAATTCAACGTTCAAACATAATTTTGCAAATAAACCAATTTATGTAATTCCTAGTTACAGTTTCGGAGCCGCGACCGCCATCGTGTATAAGTATGAGCAAGGATATAATGAGGCGAATTTAAAGTTACATAATAGTTCACTAGATCACGAGGACGGTATTTCACACGCGATCTATTGCCATAGAGATAAAATCTCTAGAATAGCATATTTTTATATATAATAAAAAATCTACTAATAAAGAAGAAAAATGATACTTATGGCATAGCGGAACAGCGTCATTGTAAATGCCACACTTATGGGTTCAATTGCTATTCGGAGAATGAATTATTTTCATTTCTTCCCTCTGGTAACAAAACAGTTTGTCGTTGAGTACTGCCACTCACAATGTAGTCTTTCAAAAATTATATGTCTGAAACGAAGTGTCTAAACACCAGTTTCTCCTTATATTATTGTACCGCGATTAATACCTTGTGCAAGAGAAATAGTGAACTAGAAAAATTGGTCTTAAAAACCTACCACCTTTTCGTATAACTATATACTTCACACTTTCACATTGAGGAATACAGAAGAGTACCAAAAGAGGAGAGAAGATTGCTCGAGAAATTATCGATTTTGTATTTACACCTTAAAATTTACGCAAGCAAAATTGCGTGCGAAGGGTAATTAATAAACATTTAAGTGTTCAAAACAAAATGTGTTGTAGCTCAGCTGTAATAGGATTTAAATTATTCTATCCAAAAGTAATAATTTCGTAATGAACTTCATAATGAGTGTTCAGAATGAATTCATAATGAAAAACCGGTCAAGTGTGAGTCGGACCCGCACACGAAGGGTTCCGTACCGTCATCTATAAAAATAGCATAACAATCATTTTTATTGTATGACATTTTTTTTTTTTTTGTATTTTAATATTTGATGTTATATCGGCAAGAGAAATACATATTTTGTGAAAATTTCAACTATCTATTAAGATTCATTAGATATAGCCTAATGAAAGACGCACATACAGATAGATGACAGCGGAGTCTTAGTAATATTGTCCCATTTTACCATTTGTGTATGGAACCCAAAAGTAATGATGAAAAACTGCATTTTTTATTTTAAAGTATTTTCTATTAGTTATACATTGACAAATAATTATATTTGGTTTTAATTTTTTTTTAATTAAAATGAAACAAAATGAAAGACTTTTTAAAGCACGGCGTTATACACTCTATAATTCGAAAATTTTATAGAAAATTTGTCGACAAATTAACGAAAATAGTATTTTTAATGTAAAGTGTTCTCAATTCCACACAAAAAATATTTTTAGAAAATATATAAAAATTTGGACGGCTTCCACTAAGCATGGATTCATATCACACAACGTTACTTTTTTTATATAATACATTTTCTAAAAAAATATTTGTCTTGCGTTAGGTTCCCTCTACCTACCCTGCTATATGCGGGGTACAGCCTGAACCTAAAGAAAAGAATAGATATGAAGGCAAAGAGATGTAAAGGCAAAAAATGCACTTCTTAAACATATTAAGTCTTTGCAATTGAAGCAGGGTCATCAATTAGGCTAAGCACTATTTTTAAGTGAAACAACCGCACGCCGCGTCTCGACTAACCGACGTAAAGTACACTCGTGTTGAAATCCACACCATTATATACCCATCACAGAATATTAGAGCTAAACTACGATTAGATATTGCTTGATAAAGTATAGTTTACGCAATCCCTGGAGATTTTTTGAAAGTTGAAATCTCAATTGTAAATAGTTTCACGGTTTTTCCCGCATAGTAGATTAGGCAGAGGGAACCTAGTGTTAAGATAGTCTATTTCCTACTTCCCGCTACATTTTCGAAACAATGCGTGTTTCGAAAATGTAACGGAAAGTGAGAAACCAAACTTCCCAGCCAGAGCGTCAAAATGATAATTAATTAAATATAATCATTTACCTACCCTGACGTACTCCTATGATGTAACTACCCTAATGTAACCAGAGTTATATATATTTATAAAAATATATATTTTTTATTTTTGAAGATATTTTTATGTATTTATTGTTTTTGTAATTTACTTTTTTATTATTCATACATGAATATAACATCAGTATGATGTAACCAGGACAGAACCCATAGCAATATAGCGCCATTATGTAAAGATCGGAAGAATATTCCTCCCCATGAAAATGTTTAGGTGTAACGTTAAAACAAAAATAAAACGCAACTTTACTAAATAATAACTCTTACGTTGTATGTTGACATTGTCTTAACCACACAACGCAGTCTTTTTAACATGTTTTAGTTATTATCAGGTGTATAGTATGTGAGGAAACATCAATATTTTTTTCGAATCCAGTTGTACAAGTTGTAGTTTTAGCATTTAAAATGACGGACATAGAAATTCTTTACTAGTTTACGTAAAAAAATATATTTTTTTCAGATTTTAATTTCTAAAAAACCCAAAAATGACTATTGACCGCGATAGAACATACGAGAAATATATACCCAAAAAATATATAAATAAAAAACTGGACAAGTACGAGTCGGGCTCGCCCACCGAGAGTTAAAAACGTACATAAATTTAAGCTTTTCCTGAAATTCAAGTTTAGCTTAGCCAGACCCCTTTCAACTGATACCTCACTTAAACTAACTGGCTTTAATACCAAAATTTGCCATCCTTTTAAGGCTTTTTAGGATTTAACTATAAATGTATAATTTTCAGATTTTATCTTGAACTAGTGCTACCTGTAAATGCCAAATTTCGTAATTCCAGGTCAACCGGAATTACCTTTTATTAGATATTATTTTTGATTTCCTTTACAGTGTCGAATGTTTCTTTAACAGACAGACACACTTATAACGGTTCCTTTTTTCTTAAAAAGTACGAAACCCTAAAAATAAGTTGATTTTTTTTATTTTATTTATAATTCACTTCTTTGTTACGTATGGCATTAGTACAATAAAAAAAATAACAGATCGTCATATTACATATATAAAACACTAAATTAAATTTAAATAACGGCATTATAAAGACATACCGAATCGTCGCCTATAAATCTGTATAGAACACCCCGCCGGGTGCCGCATTAGAAACATATGTATTACTACTTGGTTCGAGTTTGATATATATTTAAAAATATATATTTTTTTATTTTTGAAGTTTTTATGTATTTGTAATTTTTTATAATTCATACATGAATATAACATCAGTAGACTATATAAAGTATTTAACTATAAATTTGCTTATATTTAAAGTATTTAATAGTAAATTAATAATTATTAAAAAAATACATATACAAATTATAGGTAGTTTTTTTTAATAATTATCATTTTACTATTACTTTAAAAATAAGCAAATTTATAGATTAAACAAAAAGATAAGAATGATAAATTTACGAGAGATGTAAATTTAAAAACGGAATCTCTGCATATCGACGTTTTTAAACTATCTGCAAACGGCGCACACTTTGTATAATTTATTTTTAATATAAACTAGCTTTGAACTCGTATGATTAAATGGAAAAAACTAACTTAAACACATGACACATTAGAAGTGCCCACGGTAACTCTGGCTGAATTTACAAGTAGAGAGGATTATATTAACATAACATTCCTTAATGAAATTACTATCTGACACAAAAAGGAACTTCTCATGTCAAACCAGTAGCCTTGAGATTAGCGCACCAAATCAAAGTCTTCCTTCAGTTTTAACAGAAATATAGATAAGAAATTTAACTGAGGACATCTGAAACCACCACCATAGCATTCAATTTGGTACATCACAAAGACATCAACGACATTATCATATCGTACAATACAAAATCAACAATAAACAACAAAAATTACTCAACAATAATTCATAACAACAATATAATTTTAATATGAAAATAAATAACTCGAACGAATCTCCACAGATTTTGTTCTTTAAGGTAAAAGTAAAGGTAAAATAATTACATTAGTTCGTTGGCAATAACAATAATTTTGGACTGCCCGCCGTGCCTCTTACGTTTCACAGATCACCAGATACCACTAACTTATGTATGAATGCATGTATGTATGTATGTAGATACCAATGTTCTCGATTTTTCAAGATTTTAACAAATCTGATTTAATTTTTTGTTAAAAATAATTTTGTCCGTCTGTCAACGTGACGGTTGTAGGTTCGATTCCCACTCACACAATGAAAATAATTAATTTCACCGAGTGGTTCTCTAGTTATAAAATACAGGGCGGCGCTTGGCACCGTCAATCAACACGTATTATAACGAAACTTGGAAGGAAAATGGAAACAGACACCCTATCCTATGCGGGATATAGCACGTAACTAAAATAATTACATGACATTTCTCTAATACTACTGTCTAAGGGTTAATATTTTTGGATCGAAGTTTATAATTTAACTACTTTTCGTTACTTAAAAAAAAGAAACGGAACCCTTTTATAGTCACTATTTTATCTGTCTGTCAAGACCATTTATCTCGAGATTGCAAGTAAGGATCAAGCTGAAATTAATACCAAATATTCAAATCTACGATCCCTTTGAGCATAGAAAAAAAATCAACGCAATGAAAGGAAAGAAAGGAGCGTTGTTTGTGCATCGTTTTTGCTGTATTTCGAATAAAACTCGTCACAAAATTAAAACTTATAGGATACTTCCCATAAGAAATTGACACAAAGTGAGAACTTACAATGAAAGTAAAACAAAAATTTTGAAAAGTAAAAATTTATATGTAAATGTTTAAAACATAAAAATATTACAAACTTATATTAATTTGTAATGAGTGCCTACGTCCGCTATCTTAAATGTCAACTTTATAAATTCTACTTCTTTACTCACATTTGACGGATATTTTTTATTATATGGACAGTTTGTTTCTTCGCTAAAGTATGTTTTTCCTTTATTTATCTTAGAACAACTGTATCTCTATATTTTATGCCGTAAAGATAGAGTATATTCGTAGTTTCCCCGATTTCTCCGTACAATCATACGCGTGTGCCCCTGTGCCGTCGTAACATAGGGGCACAAGCGTGTGATTGTTAACATGACGGTCGTAGGTTCGATTTCCATTGGGAAAAATAAAATGTGTAATATTTTATTTAAAATATGTAGTAATTTATTTCTAGCTCGGAGAAATGAAATATTTGCAATTTTTTGCTCTGGTAACGAGGCAAATCGTGTTAAGTTTCGCCACTAAATAAGCAATGCCTCAAGAATTCGGCGGATAGTGAATTGTCTTAACGGGGAGCGGAGTATCTTAACACTAGATTTCCATGTTTTCTCTGCCTACTGTGTCATGTTCTGAATATAAAAACCAGCTTCACGCAGTATCCTGCACACAGTAGGATAGACAGAAAGAACCTAGTGTTAACACACTCCGTTCCACACTTTTCATCGAAATCTGGAAGCATTGCATGTTGAGTGGCGTTTAATATAATAGCGAAGATATTAAAATATAAATTGAAGTAAATATTTCACTTCCTCGAGCGGGTGTCGATCTCACAAACAATCGCGCTTACAATCACATACAAGTGCCCCTGCGCCACGGCTGTAATATATTGTAAAGCTAAAAGAACAGAAATAAACTTCTCTAAAGTTACAATACACCGTCATAGAGAGAACCGTACCGTGTAGAAACAAAAACATTTTAAATATAAATAAATCTCCAAAATATTTTAGTTATTCCACGCTTAGGAAATAAAAATACTTATTTAGAAAACGTATAAAAATTTGAACGCAGCGGGACTCGAACCCGCGCCTCCTGGAAACCGACCAGGTCGGCAGATCTCCAAAATGTTTATTTGCGAGATTTGAAATTGCGTGGTGCTTAATTCGCTACAGCTCTTAGACGATTTCCAAGAAGAGTGGGTTCTATTCTTGCTGCAGTCTATTCGTTCTTCATTTTAATAGTTTCTATATATATTTTTTAAATAAAACTGATTATTTGTTACCATTTCTTACAGTCAACAGATTTAAGGCAATATTATTTATATTTTAAAGTTCACTCGAGTTTTGAGCTTCAGCGTTAAAATTCGCTATTTAAAAAAAGAACTGGAAATAGTTTAATAATTAATTGAGCACATTTTATCTCATATTGACATTGCGGGTTCTCCGCTCCAATTTTCAAAATATTACGTGTTGAGTGACGCAACTCAACGTTGCCCTTTGTCTTGTCACGAAAGCAAGGAAAACGAAAATAAGTTATTCACCCGCCTAAGAATCGAACCCACCACTGTCACATTTACAGACATTGTGTCGCGTCATCAAATAGAGAGCAGTAATCAGTATTTCAAACATAGGTTTTGTCAATTTAGTAAAACAAACGCGAACTTCAACTTCACTTGCTAAAATATTAGTGTGTATAAACACGTAGAATATATAAATAAAAAAATACCAAATGAACCCCCCAAAAAGGAAGGACAACAAAAAACACAACCACCAAACCGTAGCGTCTCATTAATTCCTCACATTTTATCTTATATCGAGCGCCCCGTGAAGTTAATATACGGGCGTAATGACAGGCATTCGGATACAAAAATTTTCTATTGAATTTTTGGAATCCGAAACTTGCGTTGATCATGTATGATATTCAAATTGAAATCTTATACGTTACCTCTATGTCCCTTATAATCTATTTATTGGTTGTAAAATATTGTTGTTTATATGTTTTATATCTATATTTATTGTGCATTATGCTTAATATTTTCATAAGAGTATCTTCGGAGCGTGTCCGACTGACGTGACTGACATGATTATTGTAGTTTTGAATAGTCGTGGCGTGGCGTCGTAGGGGTACAAGTGGCAACTATAAATAAACACGACGACGGTTGTGAGATCGATTCCCAGTGGAAGAAATAACATTTTATATTTTCATTTCCTCATCTGGTAACAAGAGAGAGAGGCGGAGTCGAGTTCTGAAGTCAACATGCAATGCCTCCAAAATTTGACGGACAGTGGGGAACGGAAGTTTCCTAATGGGAACGGAGTATTTTAACACTAGGTTCCGAGCACCTCTCTGCCTACTCTGCTATGTGCGAGATACAGCGTGAAGCTAAAAAAAATAATACAGCGTCACACGAGATGGTTGTGCATTCGATCCCCAGTCGAAAGAATGAATATTAGAATTGATTTCCACTTTCTTACTCTCGTAGATGAAGTGCGGCGTCCAAACTAACAAGAACATAGTCTATATAAAGTAATAATGAAGAAAGTAACACCATTTTTAATAATGAAAATGAAAAAAACATTATAAACACTTTTTATAACTATGTTTATTTTATTTTTAAACACATTTCATATTCCCACGAAGCTATAGGCGTGGGCGCCGAGGCGACAATAGAACGTCGTTGTCTTTTGAAATACGACCGATAATTCTTATTAAATATATAAAAATGAGCTGTCTGTATTTATGATAAATATTCTAAAATATGAATGAGAAGCTTTTCTATTATGTATTTTAAATTTGCCATAGCAGAAATTTTATAGTTACAACGTTAATTAGGATCAGTTTATTGCTATGTGCTGTATATATTTAAAGGATAGAAATATGTAGTGTGAAGTTAAGATCATTATTTTGTATCTTACTCAAGGAAAAACAAATTACACTTAGGAAAGAAAAATATTTATTTATAAAACATATAAAAATTTGAACGTAGCGGGACTCAAACCCGCGCCACCTGGAAACCGACCAAGTCGGTTTCGGTATTTTTCTTTCCTAAGTGTGGAATAACACTTTAAAATGTTTTAAAAAGATTAAACTTAGTGTTTATGGTTTTCAATAGCAACTGAAGGCGCGCGTTTAAGTCTTTTACATGCAGTTCTGACTATTTAATGTGCAATTAAGTATTTTTGAATTATGATGTTTTTGAGGAAAGACGGTCGAAGTTATTTTTATACAACTCAATTTATTATTTATCCATTCTTTTAAAAATGCTGTACTTGATCGGAGAACCTAAGTTTCAACGAGAAATGCAATTTACTGCATAATAACTGCAGTTTTGTACCCAAAAACTAATTACTTATGTTCATAGTCAAAAAATCATATAATAGTATGTTTTTTTATGAAGCTATAAACAAAACTATTGTCCAATTTATTTACAACTATAACAACATTATAAAAATATTTAAATTTTAGTACTGTCACTAATATTTAGATTCTTCACATCATAACTTTGAGACATTGATATGTAAAATGGCAAAATCTGCTGCAATTTGTTTTATTATTAGACCAAAGAAATTAAAAAATAATTTTAATACATAAATAAAGAGAAATCCTACAATCGAGCCACGATTTCCTGAACAAAATATGCGACATAGCGACTGACTGTAAACGAGACAATTGTGATTTTTATTCATACTCGCTAGAATTTATTTATTTTCTACACACAAAGCAAAATAATTTCCCAGGTTCCCTCTACCTACACTGCTGTATGTGAGGTGCAGCGTGAAGCTTAAAAAAATGTTTGTCTCTATAAAAACACTCTTGGCCGGTTTTGGTGAATTCGATTTACTCTTTATGTAACATAAAGATTCAAAAGTGATTATAATGACTTGATTTAATAAAATTTGATTTTTCGACAAGTAAACTTGTCAGTAGGGTATCTATTACCTACCTACAATATGTACGTACCAACATTATAGAATTGTACATATAATACGGGATACAGCCTCAATTTAATAAAAACAGCTATAAAGCGTTATCATAATATTTTATCCAATTAAACAAGTTATCAATACAAAATTAATAATCTAAGTTATACACATACTTCTGACATAATAAATATGGTCTGGCTATGGCTGGTCACCTATCGTGGTAATCAGAGCCACTGTGGAAGACGCATAGCCCCACAGCGCCGTATACTGTTACAACTGATAAACACAA
>DWQW01011062.1:0-11688 GCA_018249695.1 Heliconius erato demophoon
CGATCAATTTAATGAGCCAGAACGCACCAATCCCTACTACTCTATGAAAAGACTCGAAATTATGGCGGGTACTAACCGCGAAAAAAGCCGCGGATCTGGGGTAATCAACTTAATCCGCGGCCAATTACTTAATCAAAACCGCGACCCGCGAGAAAATCCGCGGAAATTTTTGATTGATAAGGCGATCAATTTAATGAGCCAGAACGCACCAATCCCTACTACTCAATCCGTAAATTCCTAATATGTTTAATATATATTCTACAAATATATTGTCATTTAAAAAATCTTTAAAAAAGTCTGCGATGGTAGTGGGTTATTATTTTTAAATATTAAGAATATCCTTTAGTTACTTTTACTTATTTCATTTAACTCTATTCAAAACTGAAAATAATTTCATAAATATATTAAATCAATATTCGTATAGTTCAAGCGGGCGAAGCTGTGCGGGTAAACTAGTACATGTATAATATAAATAAATCAGTTGCTAGATGTATCCCGCACACAGCAGGGTAAGCAAGGGAACCTAGTGTTAAGACACTCCGTTCCCCACTTTCTGTCAAATTCTGGAGGGATTCTGGAGGCAATATCATCGTGAGTAAAAAAAAACATTGTAGGATATACCCATATAAATTACTTCAAAATATGAGATGGGGCATACAAATGGGATCCATTAAGATATCGTTTGACAGCTATGACATGGATATATGTGAATATATATGTATGTATGTATATTCATATGTATATACCCTCTAAACGTCTGTCATATAATTTCTAGTAGTTAAGCTGTAATTTAAGTATAGAATAAATTACAGTAAATAACAGTAATGGTAACCAGGGAACAGTTATGGTCCAGGAGCAAACGTGTGACGTAAACGCGACAGTTTGTGGCTTCGATTCTCACTCGAGGAAATTTAATATTTCCATATCTTATCGCTCTGGTGCCAAGACTAAGCGCAGCGTTGAGTTCCGCCACTCAAGACGGAATGTCTCCAGAATTCAGCGGAAAACGGAGAACGAAAGTGTCTTAATACTGGGTTCCTTTGCCTACTCTTTTATGTGCGCGTTGAGTGGCGGAACTTAGCGCCGCTGTTTTCTTGACACCAGAATGAAGAAAATGGAAATATTAAATATTTCATTTCATTGAGTGGGAAACGTCACACTCTGTGTCCCTACGCCGCGACTGGTTCAATCTTCTCTTATCTGTTCGTAATTTACATGTCATCTTGCCGTGTATGTATCTACTATGTTAATTTATAGAATTATGTAATGTATGGGGCCTGTAGTGGCGCAGGTGCACAAAGCGTGACTGAAAACGTGGCGGGTTTTGGGTTCGATCCCAACTTGAAGAATTTCAATATAGGCAAAACACGGCGTTGAGCTCCGCCAACACGGAATGCCTCCAGAATTCGGATTTCCCTCCACCTCCACCAGGTGTCCGGGATGCAGCGTGAAGCTGATCTAATTTTAATTTATCTTTTTAATTTAAAAAATATTCCATTTTCTGCAGTGAACGAATGCAATTTTCATACATACATACATAAATAGTGCGCCTTTGGGAAATGTAACTGAGTGTGCTCGTACTGAGTATATCGATCGCCCTCGCCCAGACGAGATACGCTGATAAAAAAATTAAATTTAGTTATTCTATTTCTTTTTTAGCTTTACTCTGTATTCCGTAACTAGCAGTGCAGGCAGAAGGAACCTGGGAACCTAGTGTTAAGATAGTTCCATCTGCCACAGTATTTACAGTGGCAGACTTGTGCCCCTGCGCCACGACTGTCTTTTTTTTTTTTATTTAACATGCTATTTATTTTCTAATTTAATTTCAATTGTTCAAATCATAACAGTACAAATTTTCTACTACATCTGAAGTACTCTGTTACCAATAAGACATTCTGTTCCATCCACCTTCCCCCAAATTTTCGAGATATTGTGTGTTGAGTGGCGAAACTCAACGCCGCTTCGTCAACTAAATCGGGGAAATGAAAATATTAAAAATTTCGTTCCTCAGACAGAAATCGAACCCGCAACCGTCGCTTCCGTCGCCTGCGTCACAAGGCCACTAAAACATGCATCAATAAAAATAATTGGTCGATTTCCATGAATGTGATTCATCTTTCTATTGAAATATACTCGGTATATCAAAACGCGATACATCGTTCGAGTGCTGCGGGCTAATTGATCGCGTTCGAGTGTTTGTATTGACCGAAACGTATATAGAAATGAACGTCGATTTATTTAAATTATTTTTAAATTATGAATTTTGAAAAATATTGATATGAAATCAATATATGATGAGGCCAGTCGTGGCGCAGTGGCACAGTGCCTGACTGTAAACGCGGCTGGTTGTTGGTTCGAATCCCCTTTCAAGGAACTGAATATTAATATTTATTTATATTTATATATTCATTTCTTCGCTCTGGTGTCGAGGTAAAGCCCAATGTTGTATTTCACCATTCAACACGCAATGCCTCCAAAATAGGCTGAAAAGGGGAAACGGAGTGTCTTAACTAGGTTCCCACTGCCTGCAGTGTGTCAGATATAGCGTAAAGTTAATATGATATCTGCTGGAGGATGTATAAAGAAAGAATATATGTGGGTTCGATTCTTGTAATTTTTTTTTGTTGCAATCATCCTATTTGGTAGGACACGCCATGGAGACGATGTCAACCAATCAACTAGTAGTGTCTCTATTTAAAATTCTACTTGGAAATTGAAGTTAATATTACAGCGTTGAGACCCGTCACTCAATACATAATTTTATGAAGCTTGAAAATGTAAGTGGCGTTCTGGTAACAAGACAAAACGCGGCTCTGAAATCCACCACTCCACACGCAAAGCCTCGAAAATTCAGTGAAAAGTGGGAAACAGAGTGTCTTAACACTAGCTTCCCTCCCTACCCTGCTATATGCGGGATACAGCGTGAAATAGAAAAAAAATAAAGTCACAACTTTTATTATCAAGCCCCACAAAGCTAAAAGTGTGTAGCTTTTATGACGCACTCAACATCGGACTAACAATTAATTACGTTCCATAAACTTTTATACAAGCGCGATGTCATGAATAGATAATCTATGTATTCATTATAAATATGGAATATTACTGAAGTGAAGTTATATATACTGTATAGAAGATACAGTCTCTGAATGTAAGCGCAACGATGGTGAGTTCGATTCCCATTCGTGGGAATGGGTTTATTTTCATTTCTTCGCTCTGGTAATAAGAAGAGGGAGTGGGAGTTCCGCCGATTTAACACGCAGGTTTTGACAATGAGTTAAAAGTGGAGATTTGAAGGTCTTAACGCTAAAATTCCTCTGCAGGTGCCACTCCTGCTATATGCCGGATACGACGTAAAGCTAAAAAAAAAAAAGATTTTAGATTTTATCGTAGCGTAACTAAGAAGTGGCTATACTATTATTATGGGTGCGATCCGGAAAAGACTATAGTTTAAAACACGCTGTATCCCGCATAAGGTAGGTAGATCGGGAACCTATAAAACGCCCAGTTTCCGTCAAATTTTCAAGACGTTGCGTGTTGAGTGGCCGACCATCTTGTTATCTAAGCGAGGAAAAGAAATCAATTCACACTCCCGAGCCGGAGTCGAACCAACAACCGTTCCGTTTATGCAAGCGACGTTGTGCTTTTGCGCCACGACGGCTTCATTGGCTCTGGTCTCAATAAAAAAAATAATTTATAAAAATGTTTTTTGTTTCTCCATCAGGGGTAAATAATTGCGCTATTGGGTTCAATGCAGAGTATCGATCGTTTTGATATATATATATTTTATTATCAGCTTCACGCTGTATCCCACGCACAGTAGGGTAGGCAGAGGGAACCTAGTATTAAGACAGTACAGTCACACTTCTTGCCGCTGCACCACGACTGGCCTCACGTGTTTTAATATCATTACATATTAAAGCTTAAAATGCATAAAGATAAAAAAATAAAAAAGAAATTTACAATCATATACATATCTTCTGACATCATTTAATGTCGTATCATGAAACCGGATGTTCACCAAAAGACGAGAAATGGTAATGAAGAATAATACTACGTGTCGTCACATAACATACGACAGAAAATTGTGATCATTAAATAAATTATAACAGAGAAGTCCCGTATACGTACGGTTATAGTATACTAATATTATTAAGCGTGTATGTTTGAATGCTCTAATCTCAGGAAGTACTGGTTGAAAAAAAAATGTATTGAAAATTAAATCAGCTTCACGCTGTATCCCGCACACAGCAGGGTAGGCAGAGGGAACCTAGTGTTAAGACACTCCGTTCCTCACTTTCCGCCGAGTTCTGGAGGCATTGCGTGTTGAGTGGCGGAACTTAGCGCCGCGCTTTGCCTCGACACCAGAGCGAAGAAATGAAAATATAAATGTAAATAAATATTTCACTTCCTCGAGTGGGGATCGAACTCACAACCAGTCGGTTTTACAGTCACACTTTGTGCCTCTGCGCTACGACTGGCCTCAATTGGATAATCAGATTTATCGAGGAAGGTGCATATAGCTATATTACATGAAATTAGTAGTTTTATGAAGCCCGCTGTACTTTCGGTTACAGTGACCTCTCGCAAGTTTAATTTATTTCTACTGGACTATTAACTAAATCTAAAATAATAATATTATGTTGTAAACCCAAAAAGGTTTGTTTATATACCTGTTATTTATTTATTCCCGACTGCTAAGGAAGGGTTATGTTTTTCGCGCGTATCTTGTATGTATGTAATATTCTTTATTACCTCGTATCTCCAGAACCGCTGAACGGATTTACATATTTGAGGTATCGTTACATTCGTATTAGCAGCCCAAATGTTCTTAGATAGGTGACGTTAATAAAAAATAATCATGGCGGCTGTGGTACGCCATTGGACTTAGGAAAAAAAAAAATTTTGGTACGAATACTACAATATGGGTATCAAACTCAAGAGCTCAATTTCAGAATTTGAAAAAAGTATATCATGATTATCATTACCATAATAAATTCTAACAAAAAAATGAAAAATAAAAAAATATTTGTAAAAACAAAAACCCCGACTGCATCAAACTAAAAAGAAAATAAACAAACCCAATAGTTTATTAGGATTAACAGTCGGGACCTATAAGTAATTCTTCAATCAATAAAATCTTTACCAGGAACCTCGCATAATTTAAAGAGGTCCCGACTGCTAATCCTAATAAACTATTGGGCTTGTTTATTTACTTTTTAGTTTGATGCAGTCGGGGTTTTTGTTTTTACAAATATTTTTTTATTATATTAACAGTGTTGCAATCCAAAGAAAACATATCGGTTTATTACATCGGTATCCGGTACTGAAAGTGAATTTAAACAATTTTGTTTTCTTATTTATTAGAAACTAAACTGATTGTTATTAGAGCTGGCGTATACATGAGACCTGTGAAGGTGATGGTTGTAGGTTCGTTTTCCATTTTGTAGAATCATATAAATTATTTTTATTTACTAATTCTGGTATGAACCTGAGTGTTATGACACCTTGCTCCCATTATAACACTTCCGAATTTTGGAGGCATTGCGTGTTGAGTGCGGAGCTTAACGCCGTGCATTGTTACATAATATTAAATATTTAATTTCCTCGAGAAGGAATCGAGCCAATAACCTGTCACGATTACACCAGAGCGAAGAAATGAAAATATACATTTAAATAAATATTTCATGTCCACGAGTGGGGAGCGAACTCAAAACCAGTCGACACTTTGTGCCCCTGCGCCACGACCGGCCTCAAGTAAAATTATAATAATTAACATTTTATCACTGGTTGTATATATGTACTTTATTTTTGAGGCTGACGTGGCACAGGGATAAATGGTGCGACTGTAACGCGATAAGTGTGGGTTTGATCCCCACTCGAGGCAATTGATTATTAATATTTTCAGTTGATTATTAATATTTATTAATATTTTCAGTTTTTCGCTCTGGCACCAAAGCAAAAGCCGAAGCTCGAAAAAATCGGAATGGAGTGTCTTAGCACTATGTTTCCTGCCTCCTGCCTATCGTGCTGTTTGCGGGATACATCGTGAAGCCGATTTGAAATGAAATGCGAGACAAAAAAATATATATATCTAGATGCCAACAGATTTTACATTTCTGGCTCAAATTCACATATTCAGCTATAAGATTTACAGGCACACTATTTGCTGACGATCATTGAAGCAGAAAGTCACTGATAAAAATGATATTTTGCTCACGTAGACCTACTATATTTAATAGGGTTGACATTAATTCTACTAACGTTTTCAGGACTTTTAGTATAGATGGAGTACTAAGAAGAAATTTTTTGTTTGTTATATAAATAAGATCATCACGTGGCGCAGTGGTACAACGTCTTGTTGTAAGCGTGACGGTTGTGGGTTCAATTCACAATCAGGAGTATATTATTTGAATTTCTTCTCAACATGAAATGTAGAGAAAATTTCAGGATGTGTGGGGAAGTATGTACTAGAGTTTCCCTACACTATATATACTGAAAAGTGGTTGCAGTATACTGAAAAGCTTAAAAATATTACATTTTAAGGCTTATATATTTAGATTAGAATTATAACTTTGTCTTTGACACTTTCAATTTTTCTTTTCGACCATGTTTGCTATACTCCTTCGTTCTCTTTCTTCTTCTCTTTGGGATAGACCCTACTACCGTCGGCTTACAGACCTACTACATTCAGATGCTTGTCCCACTTATTAAAGACTGCTTCAAATATTTATAAATAATAAATAAGCTTCACGCTGTATCCCGCACTGAGCAGGGTAGGCAGAGGGAACCTAGTGTTAATACACTCACTCCATTCCCCACTTTCTGCCGAATTTTGGAGGCATTGCGTGTTTAGTGGCAGAACTCAACGCCGCAATTTTTTATCTATAATAAAAACAAATAAATAAATTTTAAAATGGTCAATGGCCGTCACAGACCCTATCGCAAAATACTGAAACGCGGTCGAGTCATGTAAACGTGAAGTTTTATATAAAACATTTAAAACGGGCTCATTTGTAGACTACAAAGAGCTTCCGCTGCTAAGATAACGAATGAACATTACCTTTTGGGTTTGTTGGTTTTTTTTTAATATATTTTTCAATACAATACGTAATTTAGGACTTGACCCGAGGTCTGGCTGTACTTCTAAACACAACGGTTGTGGGTTTGATTCTCACTCGGGGGAATGAATTATTTTCATTCCTAACTCTGGTAACAAGACAAAGTGAGTTCCACAACTCAACGCAGTAACTCGAAAATTGGGAGGTTTGTGGAGAACCACAGGTATTATATGCGAATCGAACCCACAACCCTCTCGTTTAACGAGACGCTATGACGCTCCACTTTGAAGATTTATTTAATGAAAAATAGTATTAAAATATATATATTTTTTTAATTTATATCAGCAAAATCTTTTATGCCTATTTATTTTAGTTTGTACCAGTACAAAAGTAATTAAAAGTGAAGTTTATTATATCTCAACGATCTTGGGTGTAACGGCCACGCAAGGACAACCTGAATTTACCAAGTTGAAGCTTAGTAAAAGAATAAAAGCTGTCATTGAGTTTCTTATAAAATTTCAGAATCAATAGTTTCTTGTTTTTTTTAACGTTTTTAAATTTTTAATCCACACTTAGGTAAGAAAAATATTTATTTAGAAAACGTATAAAAATTTGAACGTAGCGGGACTCGCACCCGCGCCTCCTGGAAACTGACCAGGCGCTCTGATCACTGAGCCATACGTTAAAATTTTTATACGTTTTCTGAATAAGTATAATATTTTCTTGCATTGCAACTGGTACAATTATTTCACTTATTTCAATATTTTTTAGAAAAAGTATAAAAATTTGAACGAAAGGGATGGATTTGAACCCGCGCCTCTTGAAAGACGCCCCAGTGCTAAAACCACTAAGCTTAAATGTAGGATAACATTTAAAAAATGAAAATAAACCATCTCAGCTGACTTTTAAATGCTATAGAAATAGGAGCTAAAATATAAAATGTAAAATTATATAAAATGGAAAATGCCTATAAAAACGCGGATATTCTAAAATAAGAGAATATAGGCAGAATATATGAAACATATATATTGAGGCCGTCGCGGCGCAGCGGTTGTAAACTTGACGGTTATGGGTTTCATTCCCACTAAGGGGAAAGATTTTGGTTCATAACCTCGCTCTGATAACAAAATATAACGCGGCGTTGAGTTCCGACTCTCAACCCGCAATGTCTAGAAAACTGGGTGAAAAGTAATGGAAACCACAAATCAGATAAAAGAAAATTCTACAAAATAGAAATTCAAAGAAAAGAAAAATAAACTTATATACAGTCTACACATGTCCAACCACTTCATATTATAAGGAAGGCGTCTACAATATAGCAAACTAGCTACGACGTAGCGCACTACGAGACCTTGCTACGAAATTAAGTCATGTACTCAATTTGAACTTTGAATTGAGGTAGAAGTGTCATGTATGAATTAAAAAAAAATTAAATGAGCTTCACGCTGTATCCCGCATGCAGTAGCCTGTGTGCGGGATACAGCATATATGTGCGGAATATAACATATAGACAGACATTACCTAGTTCTTAGACACTCCTTTCTCCTCTTTCCGCCGTATTTTGAATGTATTGCGTATTGAGCAGCAGAACTCAACGTTGCGCTTTGACTGTATACCAGAGGGAAGAGATGGAAATATAACTTTAAATAGACATTTCATTTCCTCGAGCGGGGATCGAATCCACAACTAGTTGCGTTTACAGTCACACTTTGTGCCGCTGAGCCTCGACTGGCCTCATCACATATCAATATATTATAATTTTAATCAAAATATCGTGCTAATAATTTTGAATTTAATTACAGACCGTCGTGGCGTAGTGGCACAGGGTCCGACTGCAAACACGACCAACATGGGATTGATATCCACTCGGAGAAACGAATTATTTTCACTATCTCTCTTTGGTAATAAGAAAAAAGAACACGGCGTTGAATTGAGAGCGGAAAGTTGAGAACGAAGTGCCTTCTTAATACTACGTTCTCTCTTATATACGGGATAAAAAGTGAAGTTATTTTTTTACTGGCTGTGACAAAATAATTTAAAACTAAAAGCACCGTGAAATCACTTAACGTTCGAAATTTCAACCTGTAGAATATGAAACTGTGCCAACAGCTAATATTATTGTTAGTATAAAAGCTAAACTAAAAAAAAAATGTTATCTTTCCAGTATTTATCTATATTAATATTATGACACTAAAGAGTTGTTTGGCTGAACGGACTAATCTCTGAAACTAATAATTAGAATTGATTTTTTTTTGCCCGTTGCATAGTCCTTTTAGAGAGAAAGGATACGTTAATGGTTTCGTTAATAGCTAAAATTAAATTTTATAGCAAAATTTTAAAAAAAATTAAGAGAAAAATACTTATTAGAAAACAAATAAAAATTTGAACGGGATTTGAACCCGCGCCTCTTTGGAAACCATCCATTTATTAAAAATGTTTTGTATGTTTTCTAAAAAGTATTTTTCTTTCCTAAGTGTGGAATAACACAAAAAAAATAAAAAAGCTTTATAAGGGATTCAAGACTGTTATCTTTGTCGATATTAGTTAAATATATTGTTATATAGCTACACGCTGTATGAACATACAGCGTATTATATAGCAGTTTAAGCAGAATGTACATAGCGTTAAGACCCTCCGTTGCCCACCCATTATTTCGTAACATTGCGTTCAGTTGCGGAACTTAACCCCACTCTCATCAGACCTATCTAAATTATATAACGCGATCATAAACAAAACTTATATTACCAATACTAAAACTTATTACCATATTAAATCATAAAATATTTACCTGAAGAGAGCTATTACCGACTAGTTTCCGAAGCGGATATTAGATACAAATCCGTTAAATCGACTATTTAACGTGTACTGAAAGAAGGAAGTCGTTGAAATATGCCCATCAACTTACTTTAATGATGACTTAACCTTCACAACAATATTATTGAGTATAATATAAAAATAATCAGCTTCACGCTGTATCCCGCAGGGTAGGCAGAGGGAACCTAGTGTTAAGACACTCTGTTCCCCACTTTCTGCCAGGTTCTGGAAGCATTGCGTGTTGAGTGGCAGAAGTAAATATTTCATCTCCTCGAGTGGGGATCGAACCCACAACCAGTCGGTTTTACAGTCACATTTTGTGCCACTGCGCCACAACTGGCATATAATATAAAAGTAGTAATATAAATTAAAATGATTACTTTATGTTTTTTTTTACACGCTTTATCATTATATAGTAAGGTAGCTAGGTGATCCTAGCGTTAAGACATTCAGTTCCCCACTTTCCATCGTATGCTGTAAGCGCGATGTTTGTGGGTTCGATTTTCGCTTTGGATACTTTTTTTATTAGCTCTGGTAAAGAGGATTGCTCAATCCTCACTCAGCGGTACAATGGTCAGTATTAATAAAATTTGCTAGTTAAAAATTCCATTTTACTGATTAAATTATGTACCTATATTAACATTCGTCCTATTCTTATTTTTATATTTTTTAAGTTCACGCTTTATACCGCATATAGTAGAGTAGGCAGAGTTAACGTGTTATTGAGACAGTCCGTTCCCTACTTTTCGTCCAATTTTTGAGACATTGCGTGGTGGTTAGTGGTACTCTATATCGCAATTTATCTTGTCACCACCGACAGCAAACTAAAAATCATACTATCAAACAGGAATTGAACTTGCAACCTTTATTTTGACTTTTTTATTTAACTTTTTTTATTTATTCCGATTGAAATAAAACAAAAACTAAATATTAAGAAAAGTTTGTCAAAATACATTAGTAAAAACTGTATTTAAATCAGTTAAGCCGTTTCAGAAATTAGCGTGCACAAATGCACAGACATACATACATAAACACAGAAACCGAGAAACATATCAACATTTTAAAAATTATTGTTTTACATTGATACATGCCTTCTATGATAGATTTTCTCATATGATTTCCATGTACAGACAGCGTGGTATATAAGTTATATGTTAATATTATTATATGTAAATATAACTACAGAGTATATAAAAGTTATTCTGTTAATAAAATAAATAAATAAAATAAATCAGCTTCAAGCTGTATCCCGCACACAGCAAGGTAGGCAGAGGGAACGTAGTTAACGTTTGTCAAATTTCATTAAAATTTCGTCAATAATTCTGCCTAAATAAATATTTTTACAATATGACGCATATATTATTATCACGAAGCTGGCCTCGTGGTCATGGTGCAGGGGCACAAAGTGTGACTGTAAAACCGACTGGTTGTGGGTTCGATCCCCACTAGAGGAGATGAAATATTTACTTAAACTTATATTTCCATTTCTTCGCTCTGGTGTCGAGGACAAGCGCGGCGTTGAGTTCTGCCACTTAACACGAAATGCCTCCAGAATTCGGCAGAAAGTGGGGAACATAGTGTCTTAACACTAGGTTCCCTCTGCCTACCCTGCAGTGTGCGGGATACAGCGTGAAGCTGATTTTTTTCATTATTATTATCATTCGAATATTGACAAGATACGAACAAAGTATCTTTTAAATAGAAATATGATAAATATTATACTAAAATTTAATATTAATTTATTTCTTTTTTCTATAATTCAGTCTATAAATAAGTTGTTAGTTTACACATCAAAGGCATTCGTTCGTACACAATG
>DWQW01011063.1:0-11687 GCA_018249695.1 Heliconius erato demophoon
TATGGAAAAATCTTTAAATTGCCACCGATTTTTATAAAAATTTAAATTCAGACTGTTAAAAATATTTTATTAAACACGTGTTTCGTGGTTTTTTTAGAATTCACTCCTAATAAGCGGGCGAAGCCGCACACGCCCTCTAGTTTTTTATAAAAAAAAAAACAGATACCTGCAGTTTTAAGCAATGAGATCTTAGGCCATAGTGTATAACCGGTTTAATACTTACAGTATTAACGATTCCTACGTTAACAGTGTCTATCGCAGTCGGTGCGACATTACCAGATTTCATTGCATCTTTCGCGGTTACCGCCAATAAGTCAGCCGGATGAAAGTCTTTTAACATTCCGCCCATTTTGCCGAATGGCGTTCTTTTTGCTGCCACTACGTATATTCCTAGACAAAAATGTCTAAATGTGAGGCCAGTCGTAATACAGGGGCACAAGCGTGTGAATGTAAGAGCGACGGATTGTGGGTTCGCTTCCTACTCGAGGAGATGAAATATTTATTTACATTTATATTTTTATTTCTTCGCTCTGGTGTCGAGGGGAAGGAAAAAAAATAGTTATAAAGGTCAGCTATTTAATCATTACACATGACGAATGTTACAATAAAAACAATTAAACCGATTTTTAAACATTTTTAAAGTGTTATTCCACACTTAGGAAAGAAAAATACTTATTTAGAAAACGTATAAAAAATTTTTCTAAATAAGTAATTAAACCGATTTTACCGCTCCCGCACCGCGCTCGTGTCTTCGCTCCTTAAATCGCTTAAGCCGTTTCTGAGATAAGGGTCGTCAAACAGAAAAACCAACAAACAGACAAAATATTTAAATATCATTGTTTCTGGTTCTATTACGTTGTTAAATGCCCCCAATTATACGTTTTATAATAAAAATCGAAAATGTCACCCTATGGTTTTAATTATTTTCACTTTAAAAATCTGAAGTGCGCTGCAAGCATACATTATTTATTAAAACAGGAACGTAATTCCCTGAATCGAAACAAACAAATAATTCACAAATTTAAGCGGGCGAAGCCGCGAGCTGGTCGCTAGTATTTAATATTTTCATTTCCTCGCTCTGGGAACTAAGCAAGCAAAGACACGACTGTATATTGCGTCCACACAATATACAGTCGTAATCATAATCTTTCATTTGGACGTTGACCTCTTATAGAAATATGTACATATACATGCATACACACATACATATATGTTGATAAAAATTGTTTACCAATATTAAAAAATATATATTAATAATAAAAAATTAACTAAAATACTCCAAATAACTAATATTATAGAAATGACGATGTTCTTTTCATTCTTTAAGGTTATATTTGCAGTTTGCACTTAAGTATAATATAGATACTAAAGATTTACTACGAGATTAATATCATAAGAGTTTAAAAAATATTTTTCTTTGAAATCTATCCATAAAACAACGTATTAAAAAAGAAAATAAAAAATATGAAACCTTTTTTAACAGCTACAGCCATTTTTTTTTAAATAAATTCACTTGACACTGCACAACAAACTAAACGACCGTTATCAACACCGGTCTGTTTATGTATGTTAGTGCTTGTACTTGTGCAAAGAAAGTTGCAAAGATATAAAAAGATCAGCGCGGAATTGTGGATTTAGTAAATTTTTAATTATTATTTAATTGGGGACTGACCGGTGTCCACCCCAGAATAGTCAGGAGTCTCCCTCAAAATTTTGACTAGCTTTTTTACTACTTTTTTTTAGTGATTTTAAAAAAAGTAAGAAATCAAAAAATATTTTGTATACAGAAGCACTATCGTTAATGCTGTATTAAAAAAAATGTTATGTCGCTGTTGTTCAAAGTTTTTTTTTTATTATTACAGACAAAAAAATGATTTAGGATTGGCAAGTTCTCAAAACTCTTCTAATAGCTTAGCTATAATTTTATACTTTTGAATTTGAAATAATTTATTAACGTAATGCCGTCAATAGATATTAGAAAAATAAAATAACTAATAAACTCAAAACAAAATCATAAAAGTTAGTGGAAATAATAGCTAACTATTAAAGTTAATGTAGGTAATATCATATTTTTTTTATCTTTATCCATATATTTTAACGATACAAATGTACCTTGTTTAAGCAAGTCTCTAAATTATTATTAGGGTAATTAGTACCTATTTTAAATTCTAAATTATCTGAAAAACTAAAAAGTAAAAACATTTTATCGTACCGGTCATTATCGTTGTAATCATTATAATACAATTGATATATAGAGATAATTTATTGTTATTTGTTATCGTTCACAAACAAAATTTATGTAAATCCCTAAAGTGGCCACGTTTGGGGATACGTTACTTGCAAGATTTGAACGGGTCATTGCAGTGCCCCGTAGAAGCTAATTTTTTGTCATTTTCAAGTTGTATCCTAAGCGGGATAGCCAAATAAAACGGAATGCCAAATGATATAATGCTGTCCTGCTGTGTGCGGGATACAGCGTGAAGCTGATTTATGTATGAATGTGGTTATGCCTCAGTCTCAAGTAACAGCAAAACGCTGAGTCTTGATGTAGCTGATGGCGAATTCAGTATAAAAGAAGTGGAGAGTGCAATACAAAGTCTGAAATGTTGTAAGGTAGTAAATCAGGGGAGGACCCACACGATTGGCGAGGTGTAGTCAGGCAGTTAGTAGTGCCTTTGTATAAAGGTTTACATATAGACTATGAGAGCTATAGCACTATCAGTTTGATTAGCTTGGGTAGTAAAGTTTATGCTAAAAGTTGAGAGAAAGAAATTCAAAAGGAAGTTGTGGGAGGCCCAAGGAGGCTTTAGACATGGAAGGTGTGTGTATAAGGATCAGATCTTTTCCCTCCAAATATTGAGGGAATATTCTCAGAATAAAATTATGGGAGATACTGTGCCGGTACAATGTGAGCGGACCTTAGCCGCAGGCTGTAAAGTCTCTTTACATCTACTAAGCTGGCATGTCGCCTTGGTTTGACTGAATCAGTCAGGTTGCGCCATGTCAGCTTGGTGGTTCAATTGGTATTTGGATAGCTGTCTCCAAGGAGTGAAACAAAGTGATTGAATGAAAGTGACTTGAATGTAAAATGCCTGCTATATGCAGATGAGCACTGCATTAGTGCTCATTGCATCTTCAGAATGCGGCTTGCGAGTATTAATCACCACTGTGAAAGAAGGGTGTGTTAATAATGGTCTCAGGATTAATGCTAATATAATAATTAAATAATTTGAAAGAAATGAAATTAGGACGGAACGCAAAATCTGTGTAAATGGTAAGATAGTAGATATTAGAACAAGTGAATGAAGTGGTATATTTGGGAAGTAGAGATGGAAGATACGAGATGGATGTGGAAAAGCGTATTGCTGCCGGTAACAGGGTTAATGGTGCTTGAATTGCATTGACGAAACGTCAACCTAGCTGCACGTTTGGCCTTACACAATGCAACGTTGGTATCGACGCTGTTATACAACAGCGAAACGTGGGAATTACAGAAGCCGAATGCTGTCTCTTCGTAGGATATGCGGAGTCAGCTCCGCAATGAAGAACTACACAGAATAGCAGGTACTAGCAAGGATGTCACGGTGAGAATGAAGAACATGCTCAGCTGGTTTGGGATAGTCTAAAAAGTGGCAAAAGAGACTTATGATAGAAAAGTGAGCGGTAAAATAGGCAGGAGGAGACCTCGGTTAACTTAATGTAAAATTTTGATTCAGAAAAAAAACTATTTAAAATATATATTATTAGATTTTATGTAATAAATAATAAAAACACAATATTTTTGAAAAAGTAACGTTTTATTAAAAAATATATTTTATAATATCAAAATACATAATACTCTACAATACAAAGTCTTTTTATTGAATAGTTTTTACCATAATTCTATAATGCAAGTAAAAATCTCTAGTTACACCTGTATAATTTAATGTGTAATAATTATGTTAACATTCATAAAAAACAAAATAACTTTAAAAAATGGTTTTGGTGATTTCTCTAAAAAGAGGCAATAAATTAATTTAAAAAAATCAGAAATATATTTTTTATTGTACAAAAATACATTATAGGATTTTTATACAAAAAAACAAATAACGATATCAAGTCAATTTAAATTATTTTTTGGTAAAAAAAGTTTTCATTTTATAACCACTTTACTAAAAAATATATGTGTAACAATTTTAAATATTACCTCTTAATCTTTAATATGTAACAGGAACATTTAAATATTCAATACAAAAATACCAGTAATATTGTAAAAAGTAGGCAGTGACAATTTTACAATATGTTTTTTTTTAAAGTTGTAATAAACATAGTTTTATAATATCAATATTCTCAATTAAAAATAAACTGTCAATTTTTACTGCATTCTGTTTTTCTTACTTTTAATCAATATCATGAGTTTATACAAGATTTTATAGGATTTTTTGTTTATTTAAAGAGCTTCAACCATTAATGCGATGCCCTGTCCTCCTCCGATACACGCTGAACCAATCGCACGCTTTAGGCCGCGACGTCTAAATAAATAGATATAAATTAAATAAACAGGGCGCGGCGTTAAGTTCCAATATTCAAGCACAAAGTGTGACTAACTCGACTTGATTCGACAAACTCGACTGGTTTTCGGTTCGGTCCTCACTCGAGGAAATGAAATATTTATTTAAATTTATGTTTTCATTCATTCATTCATTCATTTATTTCATTCTTCGCTTTGGTGTCGAGGCAAAGCGCGGCGTTGAGTTCCGCCAACCAACACGCAATACATCCAGAATTCGCCGGAAAATGGGGAACGGAGTGTCTTAACATAATGTTAAGTTCGTTATGTAGAGCGAAGAAAGCGTAAATTTGCTTTCTTTACACAAAACCACCACGATCGCTAAGCTACAATTGTAGAATTGTCATAAAGAATCACACGTATTTACAAATAAGAGAGCATTTATATAAAGATATAAAATATAAAACACATAAATTAAAAAAAAAAGAACAAAAATGACAACAGTACCTCAACTCGTGGACCAAATGGGCCGTGATCCTGGACCCGGACGCGGCTAGGGGGTGTCCCAGGGCAGTAGCACCACCGTTCACGTTCAACTTCTCCATATCTAACTTCAAAGCTTTCGCACATGACAACGTTTGTGCCACGAACGCTTCGTTTATCTGTGGGTGTGACGGAAATTGAACCTGTGACCCTTTTTATTTTCTGATACAATAAAATGGCGTTAAGTTTTACCTTTCAATAGAAATTCAAAAACCATATTTTTTTTGCGGTTTTTATTAGGAGGAAGTGCGGCTTTGGACTCCACCATTGAATACAGATTATTTTTTCTCATTAGATGATAAAATACAAGCTGGCGTGGTGCAGGGGCACAAAGTATGACTGTATAACCGACTGTTTGTGGGTTCGATCCCCACTCGAGGAGATGAAATATTTAATTAAATTTATATTTCCATTTCTTCGTTCTGGTGTCGAGGACAAGCGCGGCGTTGAGTTCTGCCACTCAACACGCATTGCGTCCAGAATTTGGCAGAAAGTGGTGAACGGAATGTCTTAACCTACCCTGCTGTATGCGGGATACAATGTGAAGCTTATTTATTTATTTATTTTTTTGTGAAACAATGTAAACAAAATACAAATGTAAATCATCATTTAATAATTTAATTGTAACATTTATGAAAATTGACAAAGTTCAAGTTACATAGCAATATGAATATAATCATAAAATGTTATTTACAATTTATCTCACGGGAAACGACTTCCGGTAAACAAGCTAAGATAATTCTGTTACATTATAGTAACTCATCATAAATAAAAATATAAATTAAATAAAAATAAAATAAAAAATAAAAATATAAAACCGTCACAGGTTGTGGGTGGCTCGAGGGAATTGAAAATGTAAGAAAATAGGGAGTGCGATGGTCGATTCCCACTCGGGGGAATAAAATATTTAAAAAAAATAACTATACAGGCCAAGCATTTAGAGTAACTTGAAATTATAAATTAAAAAAAAAATACCTCAATCAAATCCACATCGTTGAGTGTCATCTTGGTTACTTTGAGCAAATTCTCAATAGCGGGCACGGGACCGATGCCCATGATGCTGGGGTCGACCCCCACGTACGACCACCCCACTAGCCTGGCTAAGGGTTTGAGGTTCTTTGCCATTTCTTCATTTGCTAATACTAAGGCACCTGCTCCATCACTTATGCCCTAGATTTATATTAAAAAAAAACAGAAAAATAGTACCTAATCAAAAAAAATCTAAATTAAAAAGAATGTGATATTGAATAGAGTCTGACGGACAATTGTCGATTTCTCTTTATAAGAACTTTTATAACTTTAATCTAAATATATATTAGTTCAAATAATCATAATAAAAAACTGAAAACTTACCGAAGCCGAACCAGCAGTGACTAAACCCTCTTTCTTGAACACCGGAGGTAACTTCTTCAAACTCTCAATAGTAGTTTGAGGACGGGGATGTTCGTCTACTTCAATTTTAACCTCCTTCTTCTTCACTAGAAGGGTCACTGGTTCGATTTCCGCTTTGAACACACCTGCGTCGTTTGCTAAGGAGGAAAGAAAGTATTAACTTCACCTATATTTCGTTTATAAGATGTATAAAAGCAAAGACGCTTCAATCACAGTATATAAAAACAGAGTCAACTGCAAATTTCTACTGTCATGTTAATTTTTCTTTCATTGAAAAAAGACGTGTCATATTTTTAATACCGAATTGAGAGCCCAATTTCTCTGCAGTCATACCCATAGGCAGCCCCAGAAAGAGTTCGAGAAACCCGGCCATAAAATAACAGCAAAGTATAAAGAACTACCCAAAATTTTGACAAAAATTCCAAAAACCCTACCTTTTTTCCATTTCTGTTGAGATTTCAACGCGAAATTGTCCACTTCTTCCCTTGTAATACCAAATTGAGATCCTAATTTCTCTGCCGTCATGCCCATAGGGAGACCACAGTAGGAATCAGTGAGTCCTGCCCACAAAGTATCCTCGAAGGCATAAGAACTGCCCAAAGTTGCACCAAATCGAACCCCACGCACCGCGAAGGGCGCTTGTGACATGTTCTCCACTCCACCAGCAAGGGAAATTTTAGCTGAGCCTGTTAGAATGTCCTAAGGAACGATAGATTTTATATAATATATTTTATAGTATTTTTATATTACGAAAATGAATTTTACAATATAACTTAATAAAACTATTATCAAGTTGAAAAATAAAAAACAATAATTGATAGTGATTAAATAATATCTTTTTATATGTATATTATTATGTTTTTAACTTTTAATTTCTATTATACAAATTATAGTGTTTATGTAGCAAGTCCATTGTAGTAATATAATTAAAATATGTTTCAATAATAAATTTTCTGTATTTTTTTATTTACTTTAAATTATTTATTTTATTTTTACAACCATTAAGTTAATTAGCCTTAATTTCGTGAAAATAACTTAAAATAAATTAAAAATTAATCAAATGGCTGAATTCATTGGAGGCATTGCTAGTTGAGTGGCAGAGTTCAACCGATCAAAGAAATGAAAATATTTAATATCATTTCTTTGAGTGGGAATTGAACCCACAACTTATCACGTTTACAGCCACACCCTTTTTTGACCCTGCACCATGACTGGTTTCAGTATAATTTTTAATTATAATAAAGTATTTTTCTTTTCTAAGTGTGGAATAACACTTTAAAAATGTAAATATATAACTAATTTGTTTTAATGGATATATTTTAATTATATTAGGCAAATTTTCATGAATATTTTATGCTTATCTTTCTTATAAAGCAAAATGAAATTATATATATACATATTTATATCTCAACATAAAAATTTAAATTATTAAATAATTTTATATAGATAATTTTAAAAATATTTGTTATTCTGTCTTATAATATTCTTATTCATTATTTAGCTTCATCTTGAACAAAAGTTACAAAATCTTTATCTTATCCTTACAATTCACATACCATATTATACACCACAAAATAATATCCATACTAATATAAATAAATAACTAACCTGAGCACTATTAATAACAGATTGGAACCCGGACCCACATAATCTGTTGACTCCCAATACTGGTTTGTCTTGAGGAATACCAGCTTTTAAGGCAGCATGTCGAGGAGTGTATATACCATCTGTTTGACTTGCCTGATTGATACAGAAATATAGTATTTAGTGTTAACTGAAGCTTCGTCAATTAATCTTACTATTGTATTATAAATAAACTATACAAAACCTATCTACATAAATAAAATAAATAAATCAGCTTCACACTGTATCCCGAACATTGTAGGGTAGGCAGGGGGAACCTAGTGTTATGACACTCCTTTCCCCACTTTTCGTCGAATTCTGGAAGGATTGCATGTTGAGTGGCAGACCTCAACCCCACGCTTGTCTTCGACACCAGAGCAGAGAAATGGAAATATAAATTTAAGTAAATATTTCATCTCCTTGAGTGGGGATTGAACCCACAACCAGTCGGTTTTACAGTCACACTTTGTACCCCTATGTCATGACTGGCCTCATCCCTCTCACCTATATACATCTGTTCAGTATTTTTTGCATAAAATGAAACAAGCATGAATCTTCTCAAACTTTCACAATTATAACATCAAAGGCTGTGATTTTTTTTTATTATTCAAATAAAACTAGGTGCTTTCTCATTTTGCATTTTATTACAATAATTAAATTAGCAAATATATTCAATGCTCTTTACTCCACTTAAGTCCTTTATCTTGCTATATATAAATTTACATATACCGTATATTCTATTATTCTTTTTGTTCTTAATGTAATGTTTTATATAATTTCGATAGTTAGCTATGAGTTATTGGGGTACCCACAATTTATATCACTTTTATAAAAAAAATTATATTAGGGTAAGTAGGTATAATTATTGTCATTAAAGTGATTGAGAATTATTAATAATGTGTTTAAATATAATAGTTTCATTAATTATTTAATAGGTTTTTTACAAAAAGCAACTTACCGACATAACCTGTCCGACTACCACAGAGTCAACCTGTTCTGGAGCCACTCCAGCCTCCTTAAGAGCAGCTGACACGGCAATAGTTTGTAACTCTGTAGCTGATGTATTACGGAATACACCTCCGAATGTACCGAATGGTGTACGTTTTGCACCCACAATGAAAATACCTAAATATAGTGGTAAATTAGCATTTTGTTATATTTTATGGTGTATTAAAGCAAGTAAAAACAGATTACAAATTGTTGAGATTGATTTTCTCATGTTTTGTAAGCAGTATGTACTTGACAGTATTCTATTTAAATGAATGGAAAATAATATATGGTGACATTTATAATTAGACTTACTAAAATAAGCCATTTATATTATGTTTTTTTATAACTATATCACACAAATATTAATTAAAATACTTCAGCATGTAACATATTAAGGTGTGGAAATAAAAATATTTAAAATACAACTATTTACCCTATATGTGGGTATCAAACCCAAAGCCACTGCATATACAATCAGAAACTTGCACTAAGCCTATTTCAAATATATGATTAACAATTTTCAAAGATTCTTTTTAGTATTTATTACAAGGTTGTAATATTTCTATAAAATGTTTATCAACCAATGAAGCAAGCCAACCCAATAAAGTAAGCTTTTTAAAATTTCCATATCAAAGTAACTATTCAAAATATTCAACCATTAAAACTAGTAGATATCACAGTACAACCATATGTCTTGTCACAACTTAACATATTCATTATAAGCATTTAAATAATATAATTTGTTCTGAGTAGAGATTAGACACTAAAACCACTGTTGTTAATATAGAAAATACTACATTTAAATCTTTGCAAGTGTATATGTTACACGTTCATGTATAATTATTATAATTTATAGTAACTACATGATTTAAAATATGTAATTAAAGTTATTACAAAATAAAAACGTCAAAGTCAATGGCCTTAAGCAATCGTGACCTTGACTTTTGTACCTTCTTTTTAAAAGAAAATATATATTTTTTTCGTCTATTAAATTTTATCATTATTATGTAGTAAAAAAAATAAGATTATTAATAATTGTATTTCAAATGCATACTCAATTTTTAACATATTAAATTTAAAACTTTTTAAAATGTATTAATACCTAATGATATCACATAAATAAGAAACAATAAAGAATTAAAAAATAACAAATTGCAATGTTTAAATGATAATTGGAATTTGACCCCAATGTGTAATTAACTTCGAATCACGCGAATGTTTCTAATTAATAAAATAAACACAATAAAATAAAGAAAAACAAACCTTTAACAGATACAGACATGATTATTAAATGTAATTGCACTATTTAAATATAAAATTTAAAAAAAAAAAGTAAATAAAGTATTGGTAACGTCAACACTCGGTAACGACTAAAGTTGCCGAATACTGATAACTGAATGAAATTGGTCTGTTATGTGAAAATTGAGTATAGATAAAGCGACTTTGAAATTAATTTAAAAAAATTCGCTCCAAATATTTTAAAGGTAGGTAAAATTATTGATTTGTGTTATGTGTTTTTTTTATATTTGTACTTTAAAATAAGATATAGGTGGAGAACATTTAGAACAAAAGTATGTTTATTCTCCACTTTAATATAGAGTGTCTATAGACTATACTACAGTGGAGAATACATATTTTTTTTTGCTTAAATGGTTAATATATTTTAGATAGATAGATAGAAAAACTTTGTTGCACACAAAGTTGTTACAAAGAAAAATAAAGGTCAATCTTAAAATAAATCCAAAGTGTTCAAAGGCGATCTTATTTCTGTCAATAATATTGCGTGTGTGCGGCCTTTCAATATTATTGTAGATTTCTAGAAAATTTGTTTTTCCACAACGATATCGGGGGGGGGGGGGGCAGGGTTATTGTCAATAATATAGTGTTTATGTTTATATAACCATGTTTTAATAAACTCTATTAAATATTGTCTTTCCGTGGGAGTAATAATATCAACACAATTTTCACAATTTGCACTGTTTTCGTCGTCTGTCTTAAATAAAAAGCTGAAGCGTTTAATTAATAATTAATATTTTTTTTTTAATTTAACGTAATTTTTTTTTACAACTAAAATATTGCAGCGCGCGTTTCCAAAAATCTACAATAATTATGAAAATAGGCCGCACACACGCAATATTATTGATAATACATACTTTATTGACAATATTATTGTACGTGTGCGGCCAGGCTTATAGACATCCTTTGAAAAAGGTAATTAAGTCTTAAGAGATACTAGTGCAATTTTAAAATGCTTAAAAAATATTAAAAATTAAATAATTAGTTACCCAATAAAGTAATAAGTACAAAAGATACATATCAGTATGTAAAAAAAAATAATAAACCTAAATACAAATATATGTAATACACAGGATGTTTCGTAAGTAATATCAACGGAATATCAGTGATAGAAGGGGTTATAAGCTACAAGAATAATAATAAAAATAGTGTTAGCGTACTCTTGTAAAAGAGGGTAGATTTAGGTGGAAAATAACTATAAAAGCAGTGGAATTGTGTCAATCGGGGGGCGTCGTACTAGATTCGAAACTCTCCTTCCGGCCGCACATCACGTATGTCAGGAACAAAGCCACATACGTCATGAACAGGCTGTATCCGCTCATCTGCAAGCGGAGTAAAATGTCACTTCGCAACA
>DWQW01011064.1:0-11686 GCA_018249695.1 Heliconius erato demophoon
TGTTGTTTAGTTTGAAGATTTAAGTGATTCAATAAAAATATTTGTTATATCACTGTTAAATGTTGAATACTATCAATAACACTTTCCCTTTCAGTACATTTTTTATATGTTTAAATTAGTTTATAGAAATGTAAAAGAGGCATTGTAAATTAAAAAAAATATTTCCTAGTCGTAAACGCTTATTGCATGCATTGAAATATTGAAAAACAAATTTACTTCGGCAGCTGAAAAAGCATTGAAACAGCTATACTGCCTCTGTAGCTTGCAAGATTGGAAAGATTAAAACAAAATTGTAAATTACATTTAGAATTAATTGTATTAATACAAAAGTGCATAAGAGCTAAAATTTGTTCAGGCGGAACTAATCGAGCTCATTGGGAGGATGTAACAGAAAATACACCATTGACGTTTGTAAATGATTGTGTATCATTCACGACAACTGTGTCTGCACGTTATTGGCTGATTGATTGCAGACATGTTGAAGATGCAACCAAAATGGCAACTGAGTTGTACAGGTACAAACAAACTTAAAATTAAATTAAACGTAATTTCATTTTATTATCTTTACTCATGTTAGTGCCCAGTCAAGATACACAGATAGAAAGTACTTTTAAACCTTCAATGCTAACCCAGATCGTAAAAATAAAAATATTATTATTAATCAACATTTATCCACAACTTGTAACGTGGTCAGTCAGTCAGACTCTAACCGACCCTGTTTGCATCCCCCATACCAACTTTTAACCAAATATCTCTTTTAGGGAAGCAATTCATGTACCGTTCATGGCCCGTTTCGTAGTTTATGCGAAACGTACGGACGAATGCCAAGCTCAATTACGAATGTTCTGTGTCACTGATGACAAGGAAGACAAGGCTCTTGAAAGAATAGAACGATTTATACAAGTCGCAAAAAGTCGTGATGTTGAGGTAATATTGCTTTTTGATGAAATACAGCACTTATTGGGCTTCCCTTTCTTATACTTGTGTACGTTATCTAATCCAGTTATAAAATTGTTAAGCTGTAATAAAACAAAGGTCATTTATATTAACATTTTTTAACCTTTTACTATTTTTTCTAAAAGAGAATAAATATTTTTTATATTAAATATTGTATTTCATAAGATATTTTTATATTAATCATAAGATTGTGTAATATTTTAAAATGCTTTGATTAAATTTTCTGTTATATTAATCTAGGTACATGAAGGAAAACCCGTCTATCTTGAATTTGGTGGAAACTTAGTACCGGTTGCTAAATCTGGTGAACAACTTTCCATACCTTTCCGAGCTTTTAGAGAGAACCGAATGGCGTTCCCAGTAATGATAAAAACACAAGATCTAGAACCAATATGCCGATGCCAATTTATGAGGGATCCTAAAGTTCCTAAAGGTGAACCTTCACCTGCTCCTGTAAGTATAAATATATTAGCAGCGATTTTACGACACTACTTCTTGTTCACTGCCTTATGTAGGACTCTAGATGAAAAGTAGAGTAAATGCAAGTAGAGATGTTTAACCCCAACTTAAACGAGGTGAACCAAAGTGCCCTATTTGTAATGACTTGGCCTAGTGAACTAGAAGTAGTATAGTGTAATCGTCGTATTACAGCTTAAAAAAATCATACAGCTAGAATGTCTTGATCCCTTATATAAACGCTAAATACTATATACCCATTTCTATGTTGAATGTTAATTTTAAAGATCGCGGTACTCAATATAATGGTACCAGATGACTTACCAGTAGACAGAGCCTCACCACTGCCAGCAGATATGATGCCAAGACGAACAGAGGAACAAGAACTTATATGGCGTCAACGACTTAGCGATCCCAGGTATTAAAAATATTTTTGCTACGGCTTTACATTTTGTTATAAATATAATTTTTATTTATTCAAACGATAATTATTTGATGTCATCGAAAAACTTCTTTAGGATTACAAATTTATTATTATATTTCAATTTATTTAGAAGACCTATAAGTAAGGGTTGAATTAAAAAAAAATAGTATTTATGTAAGTACTTACTAGTAAATAAATGCTTACGCAAGGTTATATTTATAACAAGATTGGTTTGATGCAGTAATAAGATTAGCCTGATTTGTCCAACGGCTCAGAACACTAGGTAAGACCCATATCATTAGAACATACATTACGTTGTTATTTCATTCTGGCGCTTGTCTGAGAGCGTAGGCAAGTGATATTTTTATTATATAACTGTGTTATGTGAATATTTAGTTGTGGATATATTTGTTTTTAGGTTGGAAGATATTTGTAATTTGTTAGGTAAGGATTGGGTGGCTTTAGCTTATGAGTTGGGTGTGAGTGTTGCGACAGTTAATCAAATACAAGCGAAGAGGATTACTGCTGCGGAACAAGCTCAGTTGATGCTAAAACTATGGAAGACTCAATCTGGTACTAAAGCTCTAGGTATGTTTTTTGTATTGTTATTATTGCTAGACATAGTTTATCATTTTAGTTTTTGATTTGTTTTTTGTTAAGTGCTTTTAAACTTAGGTAACAATTAATTATTAATTAAAAATCAGCTTCACGCTGTATCCCGCACACAGCTGGCGGGGCAGAGGGAACGTAGTGTTAAGACACACCGTTTCCCACTTTCCGCCGAGTTCTGGAGACTTTGCTTGTTGAGTGGCGGATCTCAACGCCACTTCAAGTATGAGACGAAATTTAATTTTAAGACGATTGCCATTTTAGATTTTCTAGTGCTTAGTGTGTTATCTGTGATTTCGGTCATTTGTGTTTAGTTCTCTTAATATCAATTTGAAAATCATTTATCAACACTTCATAAATGGTGACTGTCAACGACTGTATTTTAATGACAAATTAATTTGATAATAATTACTCAATTAATAGTTTTTGATTGTATTACTAACATAACATAATTCAAAAAATTTGACGACGAATAGACCAAATAAATGTTAATAACAATTAAATATTTATAAAATAATAAGTATTCCATATTTCATAAATTTATTTTGTATTCTTTAGACAACTCTTTGGAACTAGCGCTATGTCGTATAGGAAGAGACGACATTATTGCACCTCAATCGGAACTGACAAATGAACGAAGAATTCAAAGGAACATATACCAGGAACGACAAGCCTCTGAGGAAATTGAAGCATATAAAGGTAGCTATATAAATCATGTTCTCTTATATTTTTCAGAATTAAGATGTAAACTTGTTTTATAATACTTTCATAAGTTTTAATTTAATTTTAAGTTATTTGATTTCATTATTATCATCATTCGCCTGTCTGAACACTATGCGACGTACATAGGTTATAATTATATTTTTTTTATTTTCACGCCACTGAACCCGATGATCAGCTGTTGGTTACGAACTTTTCCTGTTACCTTTATCGTCGTGCTACATATATAGTAGAGTAGCTTCATTCTCTTCTTCATTAATTTCGTCCAAATATGCGACTTTGTGTATTGTTCAATGAAAACCATTTTGTCTAACCATGGCATAGATATGAAATTAATTCATACAACCGAGGGAGAATCGAACCTACTGTCACGTTTACAATCAAACGCTGTCCCACTCCGCCATTTACTTTATAAAGATTGGAAATATAATAATGACAATAATGACATTTCGATAATTAATTTAGTAATATATGAATATTTTTATTTGTAGCGGAGGAAGATAACAAGCTAAAGGAGAGTATTTATGATGATAGTGAAGTTGAAGAAACCACAAGAACAGAGGACTTAGATCAAGACGAAGCCAAGTACTCACCGGAGGAAAAATCAGTAGAAAAAAGCGAAATGGATAGGACGCCTACGCCGAGCGAAGAAAGTGAAGAAGACGACGGTATATTTAAAATTAGCATTATTTGAGTACAAAATGAGACAAATAAACTATGTTGGTAGATGGTAATATGAAAAATTATCAAAAAACTATATATAATAATATTGTAACCAATTATAAATTAAAATAATTTGTCCTAACATAAGTATAACGGATACTATCGTAATGTAACGGGGATTAGTGTTTTTTCTTTTACAAACGGAAATAGTCTGAACATAATCAACTAAGTATGTCTAGAAATGTTTGAGTGTTGTTTTACAATTTTCAATTTTTTAATTCAGTTGCAAGGTTCAGATGAACCTCCGCAATAAAACCAGGAAACAGGTTAGCTCACCACAAGCTTTTAAATGAGTTTTCTATTATTCATATTATTTATTTTGACATTTTAGATTTTTTGTATTTTTAACACATTGATTATCAATTTTTTTAGATGTAAAACGAAGTGTAGCTGAGAGAAAAGAACAAATCACGAAGAAGCTTAGTTCAAGCAAAATTCCATCATCTAAACAAAAGAAAGAACTACGAGAAGAAATTATTGAGATAAAGACGCAAATAAAACCGGACATTAAAAAATTCCAAGATATTGAACAGCAGGTAATTAACTATTTTAGCATAAGGCACATAATGCTTAATTCATAATGTACTATGGTACATCATGAATTAATGTTACTACGATTGTTATTTAATTTTGTATCACATATTTTTAGGCAAAGGCTGAATCAAAACTAGAATACACTCGTACAAAAAGCTCACCAACTTCAGATAATATCGAAGTAGATGGTGAAAGGGAAATTGATTTACGTAAGGATGTTAAAGAAAAAAAAGAAGAAACAAAACAAGAAAAAACAGCAGAGCAATTTAGAAAATTCGATCCCTCATCTCCGGCAAAACCTACTCCAAAACATTTGCAAAGACATATGCGGAATGAATCAATGAGATTTCCATCTGGTGATTTCTCGAATGTGACAATCACTCCAAGAAAATCTGTAACAGCTGAAACAACTGAAATGAAACAAACATTTGAAATTAAAACAGACGCTTATGGTAAAGAAACGATTTCACAAAAAGAAATAGACAGTGCAAGATTAGAAGAAAAATTAGACGATGGCGATAAATCTCCAGAATTAGTTACTGATGACGTGAAAGATATAGCAGAAGCACCACTAAAAGACAAAATTAACGCATTTGAAATAAAAATATTAAAAGAACCTACTGAACCAACTAAGACTATAAAACTTACCAAAGAAGCTCTAAAACGCCACACGCAAGAGCAAGATCAAGCCTTAGAATATACGCAAGCGTTTATTAGAGATCAGTCAAAACAAATATCAAGTACTGAGACTCAAAAAATTGTAATTGAGACTGAAAAACAAATTGAAACAGTAAAATCAGTCAAGGAGACGATACAACATTTTGATTCTAAAATTAAGCACGATGATAAGCCGAAACAGTTTCCTAAGACTATGAGAACTGATTCTACCTTAGTGCAAGTTTCATCTGAAGAAGATAGTGAATTTTTGAAAAAATCAACTGACTCAGAAACTGAAACAGAGTCACAAACAACGGTTAAAGTTGAAAAAGATAAGAAATCTAAATTTGAAATTACCAAACATACTTTTGAAACACGAAGTGACACTAAAGACCTTTTCGACTTAAAATCAAAAGATACCAAAGATGAAAAAAAAGATGATGATGATGATGATAAAAGAGACAGTCAAAGTGCAATAATTAAGGAACAAAAGCTTGAAAAGCAATTAACTGATGAACTTCGGTTGCGAGTAAGTGAAGAAGAAATATCTGAAACTTTAGAAGAAAAAGATGTTTCGATAGATGATAAAGTTAAAGAAAAGGTATATTTCATAAATTTTGATTTTAACTCTTATGATTTCTAATAATTTTATATTTTATATTTTTTTACTTTTACAGACTGAAACGCTACAGTCGGTAACAAGCACAAAATCTGAAACCAGTAAACCTACCAAAACTGATTCTATCGGATCGGATTTACAAGAACCTACCAAAAAAGTATCCCAAGAATCACCTTTACCGTCTGGTATTGATAAAACTGATTCTTTGGCTGATCTGCAACAGAGTACAGAAAGGGACGTTAGCTTTGTTTCACAAACTGAATCTAAGGTAGGTATTTAAATATAGGTTTTTTTTATATATTTTTACTAGCGATTAGGTCGATAGTAAAATATATATAATTAATTATTTACTAAATAAAAATAGTAAGTCATACTTTTTTGTTCTAAAAACATAACTTTAAAGTTAATATCATTTATAAATTAAAAACGAAAGTTTGAGCAATGTTAAGACAAATGTGTCAAAATACAGTATTGAAAATTGTATTTAAATCAGTTAAGCCAATTCTGAGATTAGCGTACACAAACGCACAGACAAACAGATAAAAATAAATAAATTATTATTTTGGGATCTATTGCTATGATAAATGCCCCCAGTCATATTTCTTCCATATTTTATCATATATCTTCCATGTACAGATTTATTTTTTAATATTTTACAGATATATTCAAAAGAATCTAAGCATAGAAGTGATTCTTTGGATGAAACCTCACAATTTTCCGATCTAGATGATCAAATGGGACTAAGTCCTGCACACAGACCTTTAGATAAACAAATAGATGAAGAGAAAATTAGCGAAGAAAAAATTACTCGTGTCACTCATGAATCAAGTCGTGAGACCCTTGAATTTTTGAAGTTTGAAACTGAGCACAGTGCTCAAGTACATGCCTCTTCACTAACAGCAAATGAGTCTGAAAAGGTAAATAAAAGTGTACTTTATGATTAAATAGAGTATTGTTTTTTTTTACTTCACGTTGTAACAACACAAAGCACAAGGTAAGCAGAAAGAACCTCAAAATACTCTGTTTTTATTGAGACAGACCGTTTCTCACTTTCCACTCAATCCTAAAGGCATAATGTGTTGAGTTGTGAAACTCAACACCGACCTTGTCCTTGTTACCAGAGAGAGATGATAAAAATATTAAATATTTCATTACCTTCTATGGTAATCGACTCCACATCCGTACGCTTGTGTCGCACCTCAGTGCCACGATGGCCTCTATCTATAGATTATTTCTATATTTATGAATATTACTATTTTATTTTGTACATTTTTATTATAGATTTTAACGAAAGAATCTCCAGTGATAAGTGCCAAAGCACGTCAATTTATTGAAACAGTTCCAGAAGACGATTCTGTTCAAGAGTGTTTCTTTTCAAAACGTATTTATTCAGATTCATTGGAGGACTCTGATCATACAGACTCTAGAAGACATTCAGAGGCGGACTCATTAAAATCTGATCAATCTGATGTCAAAGCCAAAATATCATCGTCTGATTTCGATGAACGTGCCGAATATGAGGGAACAGCTGATTCAGGAAGTGGTTTTGGTGACGAAAAATTTGAAGAAAGTATCGGTTTTACTGCAATCAAAATTGACACTCAAGTATTAGAATCACAAAAAGCAGATTCTGACTCTACGTCCACCCAATTGGATGAAGCAGAGATCGTATTTAAGAAGATGCCACCAAAACGTCATTCAAGAACAGAATCTGTATCTATTACAAAACTTAGTGACTTAGGTGATATTAAAACGCCCGCTAAACAAGAATTTCAGATGTTTGTTACAGAAGCTGAGGAAACAGATCGTTCGTCTGATAAAGATGAACAATCAGATAAAATTTCATCTGAAAGTAGTAGGGAAATAGAAATTTCTGATCGAAAATCGTCTGAAGGCATTTCGGATAAAATAAGCTCTGAGGATGCCGTCACAGACAAAAAGACTTCATCAGAAGAAGAACCAACAAAAGATGATCAAGTGTTTGAAAAAGATAAAGAAAAGGAATTAATAAAATCAGCGACAGAAATGTCCAAAGAAGTCGAAGAGATTACAACACCAAAGGGCGACACCTTAGACAAAAGTATTTTATTTATTTTTTTGGTTATCTAATAATAAATTTGTATTATGCTGTATGAGTTACACTTTATTTAACTTATTTTTTAGTAATAGAACCTGATAAACGTCAATCAGTTACATCTGTGGGATCAGGATCAGTAAGTGAATTACGTTTAGATGAGAAACGTCTTTCTGATGCTTATAGCCTCACTGAATCAAGAGATTATACATTTGAAGAATCAGAAGACGATATTGGAACACATGGTACCCACGTCGATGTTGTAAAGGAGAAAGTTGAAAGCAAACAAGAAGAAAGGCCTAAATCTCCTGGTAAATATATTATTTCTATATTTTTTTTGTAGTATTTTTATTTTATTTATATTTAATATATTTATTAATATTTTTATTTTGCGTGATTTTTATACAGAAATATAAGCGCAATAAATTCTAAATTAATAAATGCATTTACAGCAAAAATAACAGAAAAAAGCAAAATAGCTAAACTATCCCATGGAGATTCATTAGACGATGTAGAAGGTTTTCCTGAAGATCACGTTGCTGATTATGTTCACAAGTTACCACATATAGCAGAAGTTAGGTAATCAATATTAATTTAGTATATTACAAATTTGAAAAAAAATTATGTTTCTCATTTTTATTTTAATTTCATTTATTACAGTTCCTTGCCAGATAAGCATATAACCGGGCAATTCTTGCTTAAGGAACGTGAAGAACAGCTGAAACGAGAACTTGTTACTGAAGAAATTCTAAGCAAAACTGAAAAAACTAAGGAAGATGTCTCGGTAATAACGAAAGATGATGATTCCTCAAAAACTAAAGTAATATCTGAACCAGAACTATTACTTGAAAAACACGTAGATGTGACTAAATCAGATAGCAGCATTAGAATCAATCAGGATAAAAAATATTCACAAGAAGAGAAATCAACCTCAAGCACTGAACATAAAACTGGTGATTCAGGTGAAAAAATTACTATTACTACAGTAATAGATATTAGTGAAGGTCCATCTGGAGAAGAAATAGTTAGGACCACAGTAAGTGAAAAAATTTTGTATCCATCTGGCAATGAGACAGTTTCTACAAAAGTGTCAGAAAGTATCAGAAGTCATAGACAAAAATCATCTGTTACATCTTTAAAAGAAGTACATGATCCTGAGTCTTTAGCAGATACAAGAGACCGACATATGACATCAACAATAGCTAAAGACTTACCTATTGAATCTGAACTTGATAAAAAATCTGTACAAGATGATAAAACCACCTCAAAAACTGAACATAGAACTGGTGACTCAGGTGAACAAATTACTATTACTACAGTGACTAATATTACTAAAGGGCCACATGAAGAAGAAATAATAAAAACAACCATTACTGAAAATGTAGTATATCCATCTGGTAGAGAAACAGTGTCTACAAAAGTTTCAGAAAGTATAAAAAGCCACAAAAAAGAATCGAGCTTAAGGAAATCCTCCGAAGAGGAAGAGAAATGTACTAGTATAGATATAAAACAAGATAATGTTGAAAAAGCTCAAGTTACCACTGCTAAAATCGTTCAGGAAAGTGTAGGCGAAAGCATCTTAGATTCTACAGATAAATCAATTTTAGATGTTGCTCCCGGCGGTAAAACCATAACTTTTATGGAAACAACAAAGCTTCCCACAGAATCAGTTAGTCAAGAGAAAGAAATTCTAAAAGATACCGATGCACTTCATTCAACTGTAGATGGAAAGAAAGAATCAACAAAAGTTGAAACTATTATAGGTCCTGTTGGTGAAGAAATCACTATAGAAACTCTGACCGAAACTTCGACAATGCCGACGGGAGAAAATATTATTAAAACAACTGTCACTGAAACGACTAAATATCCGTCTGGAAAAATAACTATATCAAAAAAAATATCAGAGCAAATAGAATTAATAGAAGAAGAAGAAGAAATCATCACAACAAGTACATCGGAGGCTATTGATTCTTTCTTAGAAGATAGACTTCAAAATATATTGTTAAAATCAGAGAATCTTGATGACGAAAAACATGTAATTACTTCCACTAAAACAAAAAATACGATAGGTCCTACAGGGGAAGAAATAACAACAACAATTGTTACTGAAGAAACTACTTTGCCTAATGGACAGATAAAAATAAAAACGACAGTCACCGAAGTAAACAAATATCCTTCTGGTGAAGAGAGTATATCTACTAAAGTATCTGAAAAAATTAAATCTTTCGATTCTCATGTTAGTACAATTAAAGAATCTACATCGATAAAAGATGATTTGATAATTTCAAGTCAAATGTCTGAACCAGTTATACCAAAGGAAAAGATTATAATCAGTGATCCATCTGCATCTGAAACAAAAGTAGATCATGTTTTAGAACAATCAGAGAATCTAGCTGAACAAGTGATAGACACACAAGCAACTGATAAATCAGAAACAGATAAATCTGAAACCATTAAAGTTAAGATTGATGATAAAGTTACAACTATCAGTGAGATATGTTCAGACGATATCCAAGATATAACAATTGAGCAAGTGAAACCTGTAATTGAGGACATACTCCAAAAAGGTACAATTGTAGCTGCTGCTCGCAGCCCTGCAATTGAAAAAGACGTTAAAAGTATTAATAAAGAAATATTAGAGACAGAAAGAAGATTTTACGATGCTAAAGTTCCTCAAAAAGAAGAAAGAAGGCATTCATGTATCAGCCCAGCGATTTCATTAGAAAGAATAGCAGAATCTGAAATAGAAATGGAAGAAGATTTACTTAAAAAAGATAATGCCACTATTGACAGATCTAAAGAAAAAGAAAGTAAACAAGAAATGAAAAAATCTGATTCAGCTATGAAACAAATGGCTGATAATATAGAAATCATAATAAAACAAGCTTCAGAGGACTTAGATTTGTCTGAAGATGGTACAGTTGAAAAAGAAGCACCAAAAGAATTAGAAGGCGAAGTTTCTGTGGATTCTATAATAGAAGAAGCTGTGCAAACTGTAGAAGGATATTTAGAGAAATCTGATGATAAGGATAACGATGACATACATACTACAAAAGTATCTATGACATCATCTGATGATGCAAGAATGTCTAAGGAAAGGCCAGGATTAATTAAATCTCTTTCTAAGGATAGTGGAGAAATAATAATAATGCCTAAAAAGAAGCAAGTAAGAACTTTTTCGGTGCAGAGTTCTCCTGATGAAGTAGAGGAGCAAATTTATACAGATTCAGAATCAGGTATCCTAATGAAATAATTTAATTATAGTTTGACATACTTTGAAATATTACTTGACAAAACATTCATACAACAACATATTAAATAAATAATATATTTTTTATGCTATTTATACTAAATATTTCCCAATAAAAAAGTAAAAGTTAGTTAACTTATGAATTATTATTATTAAAATTAATAAAAGTATAATTGCGTCTGATTGTAAACTGTTGATTACGATTCCCACTCGGAAGAAAAAAATATTTCCATTTCCTCTATTTGGTAAAAAAAACTCAGCGTTGCCATGCCACTCGTAATATCTCGAAAATTGGGCGGAAAGTGGGAAACGTAGTGTCTTATTAATAGATTCCCTGTGTTGACCCTACTATACGTGGGATACTGGATGTGTTACTTGATTAATGGATGGTTGGCCCAGCTGGGTCTTACAAATGCCAAGTGATTTTTCAGTAGTTTCAGAGATATTTGAAGTTGTTGATATGGTTATACAGGTATATACCTCCTAAAAAGTATTGGTCAAACAGATACATACCTACTAAAACTACCACTATGGGTCATAGTGGTAGATTTAGAATCCATCAATCGAGTTAGATATTATTTATAAGCGATTTCATATTTCATTGAGGCCGGCCGTGGCGCAGCGGCACGAGGTGTGACTGCAAAACCGACTGGTTGTGGGTTC
>DWQW01011065.1:0-11686 GCA_018249695.1 Heliconius erato demophoon
ATTAAGACACTAAACTCGATTTGTATTCCAAATTTGAAGCTTCTATGTCTGCTAGAAGTGCCTTGGACTTTTGATGATCGGTGAGTCAGTCAGTGAGTGACAAAATTTAGAAACTTTAACAAGTTTTCATTCTTAAACTACTGGTTCAAATTGACTGAAATTTTAAATATACCGTGTGTATATTATGCCTGATTAGTTACTGAAAATTCAGGTTTCTTGTTTTATCCATAACGAAGTTATAGGGGGTCGAAAATGGCCTAAATTGCTTCGAGAAAAGGATGGTACGGCCGTGCCGCTGTTTTTTGCTCGACTTGGCGGGGGCACTGCCGTGCCCCCAGATAAATATTCTTAAGAATTCTTAGTGAATTCTTCCATTTTAATAATGAAAATTGAATGGAATATTTAAAAATGTGTTAATTATGCTTAGGACCGTCCCCGATACGCATTCAACTATGGCGTGGCGGATCACTCAACAGGTGACATCAAATCACAGCACGAAACGAGAGACGGCGAAGTAGTTAAAGGTAAATTTGTTTTTTAAATTATTATTTTTTATATTTTTATTATTTTTTTTAAATATAATTTAAGGTAAATTATTGTAATATTTTAAGGATATTTAAATATTTTCATAATTTATAATAGGATTTATATTAGTTTTTATTGAAAACATAAAAGAATTATAAGAAAATTAAAAATTAAATATAAAAAAATTGTAATAAATATTTTGAATATTTTTGAGGCTATCGTTGGGTAATGGAATAGCGTCTGATTGGTCTGAGTCGTGGCGCAGGGGTACAAAGTGTGACTGTAAACCGACTGCTTGTGGGTTCGATCACGACTCGAGGAAATATTTATTTAAAATGTATATTTATTTTTCCACTCTGGTTCTCTCTGCCTGCCCGGCTGTGTGCGAGATACACAAGCTAGGCAGATTGTAAGCGTGGTTTGTGGGTTCGACCCCAATCAGGAAAATTATTATTTTTATTTCCTCACACTGGTAGCAAGATAGGTCGTCGAAATGTCCATTCTGCCACATGTGTTGTCACAGAATGTTTTGTATTCGGGGGAAAACAGTGAGTGGAGTACCATAAGTCATATTTTGAAAAAATATTCTTTAGTGTCTTGTGATATTTCAAACATTTTCATAAAAATAGCGATACTGATATGATCAAATAGATAATCTGTATCATCTAATTTTCTTTTACTAAAGATAATATTTGATAGTAATATTTTTTTGGTAATTATTATCATCAAATAATTATAGTCATTATATCAAATTAAATAAAAAATTAAATCAGCTTCACGCTGTATCCCGCACACAACAGGGTAGACAGAGGGAACCTAGTGTTAAGACACTCCGTTTCCCACTTTCTGCCGAATTCTGGAGGCATTGCGTGTTGAGTGGCAGAACTCAACGCCGCGCTTAGCCTCGACACCAGAGCGAAGAAATGGAAATATAAATTTAAGTAAATATTTCATCGCCTCGAGTGGGGATCGAACTCACAACCAGTCGGTTTTACTGTCACACTATGTGCCCCTGCGCCACGACTGGCCTCATGACAATACTATATTAGATAATTTATATTATGTTCATGAATACTACTTAAATATACAAGTTCTGCTGAAGTTCTAACTTCAATTATTACTAAACAACGAGCATTGTTTGAAAACTATGCCGCCATTAACGATTTGTTAGTACAAACGTCTAGTGATTCAAACATGAGATTGGGAAAATTTGTTACGACGTCATTATATCACCATAATAGCGTCATTGTTCGCGACTGGAAAATATGGTGTTTGAATTGATAAAATGATAAAGTAACTTATTAAGTTATTATTATTATACTATAATTGTTCATTAATAAAACTGAAGGGCCTGTTGAAATATTTATATTTGTACATACATACATACAGTACATACATATATGTATATTCTTTTTTTTGTCTTTTATAGATTTACTACTGTTAAAAATAAATAAGAAGTCTAATTCGAACAACTTTTATATATTCTTTTTAATTTCCGTAAAGATTTTATTTTTTTATTTTGATCAGTAGGTAGGCTAAACCTTGGTTATGACCAAGGCCAGGAGCCATCGTATACAGGCACAGCACAAGGCACAAGCTTATGAAACGCGACAGGTTGTGAGTTCAATTCCACTCAAGAAAATGAAATATTTAATATTTTCACTTCTTCGCTCAGGTGTTGGGGTAAAGCGCGGCGTTATGTTCCGGCACTCAACACGTAAAGCTTCCAAAATTCCGCGGAGAATGGGGAGCGGAGTGTGTTAATACTAGGCGCCAATTCCCTGCTATGAGCGGGATACATCGTGAAACTAAAATAATTGAAAAATATTATCAATTCCAGGTCAATACTCTTTAGTAGAGCCAGATGGCTCTATTCGTACAGTGGACTACACAGCTGACCCGATCCATGGATTTAATGCAGTAGTGTCTAAAATTGGTCCCAGTTTACACCCTGAACCGAAAGTTTATCATCCCGTAAAACCTGCTGTCGTGCAGTACGTAGCGAAACCTGTGCCGGTGCCTGTGCAAATACCACAGCAAATCATACAGAAACAAATTATACCGCAACAAGTATACGCTTCGGCGGCGCCTTTCTGTAAGTATTATTGGTAATATATTTTGTATATAATATCATTGGGGCCAATCGTGGTTTAGATGCACAAGCGTTGTGGTTTCGATGCCCAGTTCTATGATCAAGACGAAGTTCTCCCGAGTCCGGGAGGATTACAGGCTTCAACACCGCCAAAAGAGACAGGGTGCGGTGGCCTACCCCTTTAGTATCCCGCATAATGAAATAGTATAATATTTAATTATGCGGGATATATAGTATATTATGACATAGTTTATAAGATTATATTTACAAAAATAAATTTTATGTGACCAAATCTATAAAATAATAAAAAATAAGTTAAAGTTACGTTGATCCAATGAGTATGTATAATTTTTAAGCTATACAGCAATTAATAATTGGATTGTATTCGTATAGAAGCAAAATAGTGAATAATAATTTACGACTATCCAATTACAAATCATAGACTCAGTACGTAAATGTGAGATTTGGAAAAAAATTGACATTTATTAGTAGTTGTCTATATAATTCTGAATATATTAAAAAAAAACATCAACCAAAGCACGCAACGAACGTCAGCACGTCCTGAATGCGGGCGGAGAACGGAGAACAGATGTCTTGACACTATAATATACTCTTGGACTATACCTTTATATCTGGATGGAATTAAGCGTGAAGTTTAGAGAAATATATAATAATATAAGTGCGATTTAAAGGTTATATTCATAAAACTAACTAATAGTTAGTTAGCAAACGTAAAAAAATAAGCACAAGCCAGATAAGATATAACAGCGTGTACAATGATCTATTGTTTAATTCAATTCTTTAACCATTGGATTTAACCACTTTATATTTATATGATTAAAAAAAACAATTAAAATAGTATTACTTATTGTTTGTATTTAATATTTAATTTTCGTTTGTAAGCTATGTATAATGTATATATTATAAAACTAATAAAAAATACAAGGCAGTCGTGGTACAGGGACTCTTGGGTGTGCGAATGTAACCACGACGATAATTGTGGGAACGATTCCAACTCGGTGGAATGAAATATTTAATATTTTCTCTCTCTCTCTGATAGTAAGACAAAGCGCGGCGTTGAGTTTCGCCACTCAACACGCATTGGCTTAAGCTTTTGGCTGAAAGTGGAGAACGGAATCCCGTTTTATGCCGTTATCTTTTTTCTACCCTGCTAAATGCGTAAAAAAGCGTGAAGTACAAAAAAAAAAGATTCAAGGCCGTCATGCCGCAGTGGGATAAAACCCTTCTGTAAATTTTATGGTTGTGGGTCCGATTGTTGGAGCGGTGAGTTCCACCACTCAACAAATCTATATCTTAAAATCGAGCGGAAAGTAAAGATCAGACGGAGTGTCAAGCGGAACAAAGCGAACAGTAAAGAAAACAGTAAAAAAATATATATTTGCATTTAATTAGAATTCTTTCTTTTACAGTATATCCGAAGTTTGGTGGCCACTTCCAAGACTACGACGGCTATGACATTGACGAACCTTCAAATCATTTCTACAAACGTTGATACTTTATTTATAATTATGATATAAATTTTGTGAAGAATTTAGTTTTAGAAAAGTCTTGCAATTATTGATTTTGAAGCGTGAAAGATTAACTATGCGGATTCATTTTACATTTCAGGCTTTTGTGACAAGTGGTGCCATTTCTTTGTACACTTCTTAAACAGTTTTTTAAAATTTTGTATTTTAGCAACAATATTGTCAAGGTTATTTCTTAGAATAATATTTTATTTTGTTATAATTGTAATGATAATCTAGTATATGTTTTATTTTGATAACACAAAAAGACATAAATGAATAAATGTTCTTTTTTTATTTATATTCTTTTATTGTAAAGATTTAATATATTCATTAATTGAAAGCTTATATATTTTATTGAACTTAACTATTCAGTATTGAAATGTGCCAATAAGAAACAAATATAATTTTCTACATACTAAAGCAGTTAAAATTATTATAATAATATTTCTATTAGTGAACAATAGACAGAATATTTTTCTAACTTAAAATAAAATATATTTTTAGAATCTATTGCTGTTAAGCCCACATAAATCAGGAAAATCACACATAACTAAATGTGTATCGAAAACGCCTGTACAAATATTACGAGCTATTTTAATTATAGAGTTGTTGCTTTTTTATACTTCAGGAACATTTCAAAAGCTTAATTGATTCATATCTATATCAATATTCATGTTGTCAGCTTAAATAACTGGAGAAAAATTATGTGTAATTGATACATCTTTTTTTATTGGTGAAACTCAACTCCACGCTTTCCCTTGTTACCAGATCGAATCGAACCTGTAACTGTCGTAGCCTCAATTTATAATTTGTAAAAGAACAAAAATCAGAGACCGAAGTGATATATCATTTTAGATTCGTCCTTATATTTTAATATTCATATCACATCCAAGCGATATCTAAGCTAGAGAACTCTACATATCCCTGCAATAGATATAAATTGACGTTATACCATTAGTACCTTTTTTCGCGGTGTTAGGGTAGAGGTCATTACTGCGTCAGGCACAGGATTAAAAATTGTTCCTATTTCTTAGTTTGTTTATAGAGAACGGCTCTAGGACCTTAAGATTATTTAACGGAGATAAAATAGATATCCAAGGAAATTTAAACACTACCACAAATATAGGCTTAATTTACATTTAACACTTTACAAATATTCTGCAGCCATATTGATTTTATTAAGATTTTCAAATATAACGCGTTTTTAGTCTTTTATTTTATAACAAAGTTGATTTGTAATTTATGCATTTAAATAAATTACACAAAATAATACAATAGAAAATAATTACTTAAAAGTACTAGTATGGACTGATATGACGATTCACTTGTTATTTCGCTTTTGTATGAAAGTTTAAATAACGTGCGCCAATTATACGTCCACTTCCACGTGACTTCTTAACTGTGCCGGCAATCCGTCAACATCACTGATATTAATGCCAAAATTTATTTATTATTACTTAATTTAACAGTAAAAAATGTCTCATATTGATCTTGTCGAAAGAAAATCTTCAAGGTCGAAATATAGAAAATCGATAGCAGAAATAAAAAGTTCGAAATACAACGAATTCAGAACAGTTAGACCCTCACTCTAAATATTTTATTTTTTTATTTTGTACCAACTATTATTGGTCCAATGAAAATTTACATTAGTTATTATTCTAATAATACAAATTAGGATTTGTCCTAGTCTAGGACAGAAATTCCGATATAAATGTCAAACTTTAATTATGTACAGTTTACACTTGTACGGACTTTTTTTGGTCTGAGTAGTGTCTATTTCTAAGTATCCGGAAATTTTGTGTACAGTATCTAGCCTATCCTTGCTATAAAAACCGGGCAAGCTCGAGTCGGGCTCGTCCAACGAGGGTTCCGTACAAAAATTGGCGATCTCGAGCCTTTCATAAAATTCAAGCTTAGCTTAGCCAGAGTCCTCTAATCCGATACTTTACTTGAAGTTAAAAATATTTAAACATTCATTAAAGATGCATAAACAATGTGAGAAGCGTATATTTTCATACCTTTACATATGTTCAATTTCTAATTCTCTATTGAACATGAAAAATTGAACTTGTATTTGAATCCACAATATGGATTAGATCTATTCAACGTGAGCATTAAAGCAATAAACATGCAGAATAAGAATTGAAGTTGAATTCTTTAATTGTCTTGTCTGCCTGTCTATTGCCATTTTTCTGGTATAGTAAGACTATGTTTTGGGTTCCAGCATTTACCATTTAATGCCTTTGAAACGGACGTTGAATGGAAAATGGATTGTTTTAACACTAGATTCTACCTTGAACCTGAATCTATCCTTCTATATCCGGGTGATAAATAAAACTAAAAAATCGACAAAACTCAAGTTTTTCAAATTAGTATTTTTAAATGAATCCAAGCTTGGACATGGTAAAATAATTCGTTTAATTAATTAATTTAATTCATTAATATAGTTATTTATAATTTAAATTGCAGGATACCAGTGGTATTGCGTTTAATGATTTATATCATTCCAATTTGATGATCCAGCTCAGTCAGTCGTTGTCTCAAAGGAATTTGACATTTACTTTATCGTGACTAGAACAGTAATGTTGAACCGGAACGAATTAAATACTCATCCTGAAGTCTTCAATGCTAAATATAATTTTATTTTTATTTGTGTACAAATATGGATAACAGTTCTTAACTGTTATCTAAATATGTATAAAAAATATACATAGGAGGATGCGAAATCTTTTTGTAGTCTATTTGAATTAATACAAGTAAATACAATAATTGTATAAGTTTTACCATTAACACGCCGTAAAAACGTATCTAAAGCTTCGTTGACTCAAGCGAAGTGCTCTTCGCTTGATATTAATATCAATTAATAACTCTTCTGTTCTTGGCCCCTTCTAAGCGCAGGTCTCGTCCAGGTTGTGTCACAGAACCCGATCCTCTACCTTCTGTATCTAGTCAAGCCATCCAGAAAGCCAGCTAGAAATGATTACGAAAGATTATAAATAAATTAACACACTACCTATATTCAGAGGCCATTCGTGGCGCAGGGGCACAAACTGTGACAGTAAACGCAACTGACTGTGGATTCGATCCCAACTCGAGGAAATAAAATATTTATTTAAATCTGTATTTCCATTTCTTCGCTCTGGTATCGAGGAAAAGCGCGGCGTAGAGTTCCGCCACTCCAAACTTCGACGGTAAGCGGGGAACGAAGTGTCTTATCACTAGGTTTCCTCTGCTTACCTTGTGTGCGGGATACAGCGTACAGCTGTATGTATAACTATCTTTATTTTTAAAATTACTTATTCATATTTCGTACAACAACCGACCTGAACTGATATTGTATTAAAAAATAAAATAGACAGAGTACAGCTAGTCTTTCTAACACCAAGTGTTAATTACATAGTTATATATCAATCATTAATAGAATAAAATTATCGGTTATTACGATTTCATAATATATTCTGATCAAAATAAATTGAATGCAAAAATCATATAGCATTACCTTCCATAGGTAGTTGCTATTAAATCATAAATCTATTGCACTTAAGTACTTAAGCAAGACCGTAACTGTTATTTTAAGTTTAGTCAAAATTGCGTCAAACCATATCTCTGACAGGCATCTATCTACTTGAGCGTTGACATAAAGTTACATTATATTTGCTAATTAGACATGTCTTTATATGTTTTTGGTAGGATACATAGCAGGGTAGGTAGAGGGAACCTAACAATCTAATGTGAAGACACTCAGTTCCCATTAAGACACTTCTGTTCCCTACTTTACGCAGAATTCTGGAGGAATTCCGTGTTTAGTGGCGGAAGTAAACGGCGCGCTTTGCTTGTTTACTTGAACAAGAAAATTAAAATATTATATAGTTAATTTTCCTGGAGGAAAATGAGAAATTGAATCGAATCGATCAGTCGCACGCTTGTACCCCTGACCTACGACTGGCCTCTATATGCCTTCTGCATCCTGGATCCCTTTTTCGAATGAACAGTATACTGTTGACCCTACTGTCCTCTACAGCATCACCGGGCTTTACCGGAGGCTGAGCTAGAAGAGCTCTGATCTTGGTAAGCTACCTAGTTTTTACTCTCTTGCCTTATATGTACAAGAACCATTAAAATTCGAAAAAAAAAATTATTCTATTAAATTCAGGATTATTTCATGAAAAAAAAAGATAATAATAAAAATTATATTGCTTGGACGCCTAAATTAGAATCTAGATCCTCGACGTCTACATTCGTATATGCTAGTTGCGACACCGAAGTGGTACTTTTAAAGCTTGTAATTAAGTACTAAATCAATTTTGAAAGCGTTTGCATAGATGGTTATTGTGGCCATTTTGTTTGGTCACAGCAATTACATCATTGTACTATGGACACAGAGTTGGTTGGGCTAAGCCCCCGGCGTTACTGGTCGAGTGACATTAAAAAAGTATGAGAAAACCAAGACCTTTCCGCGTGTAACTACCACATCCGTCAGTGATTCTTCATGCTCATTTCTCTGAAGCAAAGCGTTCTATCTAATTGGTATAGCGCACAGTACATTCTTTTTTTTTGAAATAGTTTCACGCTGTATATCGTATATTCAGCAGGGCAGACAGAGGGAGTTCGGGAACCACTAGTGTTAAGACACCATGTTATCCATTATGATATTTCCATTCCCCAATTTCCGCTGAATTATAGAAGCATTGCGTATTGAGTGGCGGAACTCAATGCTACACCTTGCATTTGCCTTGTTAACAAAGCGAAGAAATTAAAATATGAAACATTTAATTCCCTCGAATGGGAATCGAATCCAAAACCATCGCGCTTACAATCGCAGTTATTGTCCCTGCGCCACGACAACCTCAACGGACTTACGTTCTGTGATTCCTCTTGCTCGTTTCTCTGAAACAAAACACAGCCTCTCATTGGTATAGCACACAGAATAAGTACATTCTATTATATTCAACTAACGATTTTGATATTTAGTAAATCGTTTATAAATCGTTAAATTTAGTTAACTGCTACGTTGTTCCGTAATACATATCTTAACAGCGCTGTTAAGTTTGCGTTAGGTTTTATTTATTTGAACACAGCTTACGAAAGATTTTTGTAAGAGAATAATGGGGATATGAACAATAATCAATTTAACGCCTATAATAATTTTGAGATGTATCAATTATATTTCAATGGATAGGATTTTGCGAGGTCGTACGTTCGATATATTTTATTTATTGTTACATTTATTGTTGAACGTGGTACTTATTGCAGGTAAATATCTTAAGATTTTTAGTAAATGTAACTTAATGTTATTTAGTTAGATATTTTCTGAATACCAAAGTTCAGGTTTAATTCATTGAAAAACTTTATATTTCAATAATTATAGTTAAAAAAAATATTCATAACAATAGATACTATCGTAGTTGATGTTGTTTTTTCAACTTTAAGCAGTATCTGGCATGTAGTATTTTGTATATGTAGGCCTACTCTAGGCTGAGGGAGCCTAGTTAATACACTCCGCTTCACACTTTTCACCGAATTCTGGAGGCATTGCATGGTGAGTGGTGGAACTAAACGTCGCGCTTTGCCTCGACACCAGAGTGGATAAAATAAAATATTAAATATTTTATTTTTTCGAGTGGGAATCGAACCCACAACCTGTCGGTGCCCCCACGCCATAACTGGCCTCATAGTAGCCTCACAATATTTGACCTTCATGAACTATTTTGTCTTTAAATTTATACATCTAAACTAATATACATTTCTTAAGTTCTTAAATAGTGGCGTACTTTAAATGAAGTTTAGACTTTCATGATATGATTCACATAAAATGTTGACATTTTCTTCCGCCTTTTATAAAAGGAGGAGGTTATCTATTCGACTGTTCTTTTTGTTTCCAATTGTTCTCAGAAGAACTAGCCTAAACTTCTTGGCAATGAATGATGATTAATCGATAATTGCAAGTACAATCAGCTATTACGATGGTACGGATACCGGTATTATCTAACGCAGTGTTTCCCAATCTTTTTTGTGCCATGCCCCACCTTAATCTTTCAAAATTTTTTGATGCCCCCCTATTATAAAAATGAAATTAAATACTTATCAATTATATCTATACAATATATATTAATCTTAAATCAAAGAACTATTACAACAGTTTTGACGGACACTTATTTCAAATTTAAGATTTTGCCTTTTCTTGTTAAATTTGAAGCGACAAGGTTAAAGTTGTATCGAGTTCATTTTTGAATAGCCCCCCTTAAATATCAAATTACCCCCCTGTGGAGCGTGAGCCCCAGGTTGGGAAACACTGATCTAACGAAATGCTATGAACATTAAGCGTAATAAGATCCTAAGAAGATAATACCAAAGTAAGTTACATCAAATTAAAATGGCTTCATCGTAACTTTTACTTTGACAAAATTATGTGTGTCAAAAGACCTAGATCCTGTGATTAGATAAACTTTGTATTTTTGTAGTAACAAAATTTGTTGTATAATTCTTTTTTTTCTAAATATTTTTTCTATTTTTTTTTCTATATAGACGTAGATAAGGCCAACTGTGGCGCAGAGACGTGGTGTAAACGTTACGGTTTTGAGTTCGATTCGCACTCGAAGAAATGTAATATTTAATATTTTCATTTCTGCGTTCCAGGCAAAGCGCAGAGTTGAGTTGCGCCACTTAACACGCATTGCCTCCAGAATTTGACAGAAAATAGGGAATGGAAGTGTTTCAATGGGAGCGATGTGTATGCTAGATTTCCAGATTTCCTCTGATTAACATGCTATGTGCAGGATACAACGTAAAGCAAAAAAAAGAGACAAAAAAGAAGAGCCACAAGAATGAGAAGTCGATTTTCCATTTTTACGGCATTTAGATATTGCGTGTTCTTGTGGAACTTGAAGCATCCGCTTTATCCGCATCTGATACGATCGTGTCCTGTACTATGCTCACCTTAACCACTACATATGAGTCAGTTGTGTGTAGATTGCAGATGTTTAATTCTTTTGCCCTTTAATTAGAAGTTAATATCTAGTCTTTATTGCAGTTACAAAAAAAATTTTATTGAAAAAATCTCTGAAATCCAGAATATGTGAAACAACAAAAATAATCAAGGGTATGTACATGTGTACGCACAATATCTTTTTTATTAATGTCAGATATATATTTTTTATATTAAATACACACGTGGCTTCGCTCGCTTAAACTTGTTATTTAATTTTGGCTAAATTATATAAAATGTTTACATAAAAATAGTTATTAAGCTATATTGTTTAGTTTCATCAAATCAAATCCGTTAGATTTTGCGAAATTGGAATAAACGTCCATCCATGTGATGATTTCATGTTATTATAGTAGGATTATTTCATTCAATAAATTGCCGAGTGACCTAAACCAAAACGTCAACGTAGAAAGATACTGTATAAAGCTGAAAGGAGAATGAAACTTTTGGGCCGTCACGTAAAGAATTGAGATGTGATCTAAAAAATTACAATTTTTTTTTTATTTTTAGAATAGCAAATAATAAATTAATTGACATTCTGGAAGTGGAGAAAAA
>DWQW01011066.1:0-11683 GCA_018249695.1 Heliconius erato demophoon
CCACAGGAAATATATACGACTCAACCTTTAAAATAAACACGAACTGTTTCACTTTCTGTCCAACCATCGATCTCATTATTTCTGTGAAATAACTTTTTAACAGATATTATTTCTAAATCTGATGAAAATAATCGTTTGTATATTTTTATTTTTTAAATTTGGAAATTGACAAGAATTGAAAAGGGTACACTTGCTGCTACTTTTACCCTTTAACTACCCTTAGTTCGATAAAAGTTTGGTTAGGTTCTGATTATGGTCGAAATTGATGAAATCGGCTTTTTTCTTATTAATTTTTATTATTATTATTATTAAATTTATTTTTTTTTTAGATCCGTCGCTGGCACGCACGCCGTCTCTACAAACGTTTACGTATCGAAGCCCGCAGTTTGGATCACGTTAAAACTTTAAACAAAGGCTTGGAAAATAAAATTATAAGTCTACAACAGAGATTGGAAGATGCCCAGAGTAAGGCGAGGAAGATAGAGCCGTTGCAAGCGCAGATAGATGAGTTGAAGTGAGTTTTAAATATCTTTTTCTTTTAAGAATTTCACCATATTTCGTTTTAACAAAACGAAGAAATTGAAATAACTAAAATATAATTTCGGTACTGTTAGTGATGACATATTGGCGCAGTTGCACAGCGTCTGACTAAAACGCGACAGTTATGGGTTCAATGCCACTCGGAAGAATTTTATTTATTTAGGCCAGACGTGGCGCAGGGGCACAAGCATGCGACTGTAATATATGTAATGAAATATTTAATATTTCCATTTCCTCGCTCTCGTAAGGGCAGATGAGACAGAGCACGATGTTGAGTTTCACCACTTGAGTTCTACTCTCTAGGTTCTATTTGCCAACTGAAGATAATATCTTTTTTCTTTTGAGAAAAGATCGACTCAAATGATAATTATAGTGTATAAGTAGTATGTTAAGTTGAGTTCAATTGCCACTAAATATATACATTCTTTTCTGTAAAAAAGTATTATATTTAACATTATTTTCATTTCTTTGCTTTAGTAAGATCCTAAAGGAGTGTTGTATAAATTTATAGCCTCACAATGTATTGCGCGCATAGCAGGATAGACAGAGGGAATTTAATGTTAAGACACTCCGTCCCCACCGCCTGCATTTTCGAGACAACGTGATGAGTGGCGGGACTCAATGCAGCGTATGTTTTGTTATCAGGGCAAATAAAAAAAAAATATTTCATCCCACGTGTGCGAATCGAACCCACTATCGTCGCGTATACACTTAGACGATTTGTAAATAAAGTATATTAATAGAAAAATACTGTTTTTATTATTAACAGATCAAAACTCGATTCACTCCGCTTAATAGAGATGGAAGCTAAAACTCTCAAAGTAGACATCATAAGCAAAGACAATCTCTTAAATGAGTTACGTTCAGAAATAACAAAAGAAAAAGAAAGTAAAAAGAAGTTGATGGAAGAGAAGAGAGCTATAGAAGATGTATACAAGAAGAATAAAGAAGCACATGACGCTGAGAGCGAGAAACTTGCAAATGAATTGAAGAGTAATAAGGAACATTATGAATTGGCTATTGAAGGTAAGTTTTTTAGTTTTTTAACCGACTTCAAAATAGAAGTTTTGGTAATTTTCTTGGTACGTTTTTTGGGTTCCGTACCTTTTAAGGAAAAAAGGAACCCTTATAAGACCACTTTGTTGTCCGCCTGTCTGTCTGTCTGTCTGTCTGTCTGTCTGTCTAGAGCCTTTATCTCAGGAATGCTTGGAGATATCGAATTTAAACTCAAACCATATACTCAGATCTACGGCCCTATGATTTCCTGAAAAAAAAATATTTCTACATTTACTTAAAATAAGGATATGGCCTTTTATATAGGAAAAAAATGCGTATTTTGACACTATAAAGAGAATTAAAATTAATAAGGTACTTCCGGTTGATCTAGAATTAAGAAATTTAGCTGCATCTACAGGTACCACTTCAGAAAACCACTATACATTTATGGTTAAATTAAAAAAAAATGTGAGCGAGCCCGACTCGCACTTGTTCGGTTATTTTGTATGAATGTACTGACGTATGATTTACGCCTATTTTTCTGAATAATTCCTTTTTTGGTTAAGTGATATTTGAAATGTGTATACTGCTTGTTATATTAGTCTTCCGCTTGTCGTTTTGCTCGCGTAATTATCGTTTCTCATGAGATATTTTTTTTATAGTAAAATATTACCACCAATTGATTAAAAGTAAGTTAAGTACTTAATGTACTAAAAATAAGTTGGTAAAAGAGTGCAATAGAATATATAAAGAGAGTAACAAACTGGCGATTGAACTTAAAAGTAATTTACCATTATGAGTTGACTAGTTGTGGTCAGTTTTGTAGGTGAGATTTTAAATATAGTGTGTTTACAGTGCGGTCTAAAAATTGCTGTGTGCTGGATACAGAGAAGCTGAAAAAAATAATAATTAAAAAATTGTATTAATAGTATTGTAATAAATGGTAAGCTAAATCGAATCCATGACCTTCATTAACCACTTAACCAAGAGTCCAAAATTTTACCTATTATCGCATTAATACAAATCGAAAAGTGAATTAATATCTACACAACATACATGTATTAAAGATTAGATTTCTAATCTAATGATAAGGCGGCAGTGTTTGTTATTTCACTTACTTAATTAACCTAAATGTGCTTTAATTTATTTTATTTTAGTGCGTTTTTTGTAATTTTTTCGTATTTTGGTGTTATTTTAGTGTATTTTTTGTGGGATATTTTTTGTGTGTTTGTTTGGTGTGACCATTAATAATAACTATCGAATGTTTGTATACATTGTATATGTTGTGTAATTCTATATGCAATGTAAATTTTAAATGCTATGACGGCGTGTTTATGATGTGTTTGATTGTACATTATGGTTTTAGGTTTGAGTCCTAATAAAGTTAACAGTAAAGTAAAGTGAAAACAAAAACTCTTATATATATAAAATTTAAGTTTGAACATTGATTGATGGTGAAATTGCAACCATTTATATTTAGATTATATTCGATATATTTTTTGTGTTATTATGTTAATAATAATTAAATAAAAATGGTGATACCTCATGAAATTATCGTGAACGAAGCAGACGAAGTGAAAAATAACCACGAGTTTTGGTCGAAGGAATTTGAATTAAGAGCTCAGTTCTGGAAGGGTATTATATGTTTTATATTTTGTGAATAATATACAGATAAGATCATTTTTATGTTATTACGTAAAATACCTACTTTGTCTTGTTGTGGATTATTATTTATTTCATGCATTCTTTTTTTCTGTTATGATATAAACTAAATATAATAAAACTTCAAATACCATTTACTTCTTTCTTACAGTTTATAACTTTAGATATCAATTAACATTAAAATGGCATTAAATCTTTAAAAATATAATATATATTTTATTCGATTTAATTGAATTATTACGTTTTTTGACACCATATGGTAGTTGTTGGATTTAATACATACGGAATACACTACTCACTGAAATTTGATGTATATTTTTGTTCTACAATTCTACACGATCCCATACATGACAGGGAGCATCGGTTCACGTTCATAGTAATTATAAAAAAAAACTCAATCGGCATTTGAACCTGCAACTATCTCACTTACATTTCTACACAGAACGTGACAAACAACACGAGGCCGAGAAACGGGCGTTATGCCTAGAGCTGGAGTCGGAGAGGCAGAGTCGACAGAAGTTATTGTCGTCGCAGTACGAGTTGCAAGAACGATTGGATTGTATGCAGAGGTGAGGTTGTTAAAGTAAAAAAATAGAGCTTAATAATCGTGAATGTGTTGTTTTTTATGCTAAATGTATGAATAATATGAATACATTTTACTTGATGGGTTGTTTAGGAAATATATTTTTCAATTTTTGAGGACTGTCGTGGCGCAAAAAGTCTGATTGCAAAATCGACTGGTTGTGAACTGATGAAACTGATTTCATTTTAATTTTTAATATTTTTTTTATTTTCATGTGCTTATTTTTTTATAGCTAATTAGGCAGAGAGAACCTAGTCTTAAGACGCATTGCAAAATTTTCAAGACATTGCGTTGAGCGAAGGAACTTAACGCAATGTCCGAATAACAGATAGGGATTAATGACTCCTCTTTCAGCCGCATTGCATTACCATCTGGAAAGCAAGGCCAAGCCTTGGCAAGACAGTACTTCACGCCAACACACTGATTGGCTCTGTATAAGGCCCAGGTTCGGCCACATGTGGAGTACTGTTCTCATCTCTTAGCTGGTGCACCCCAGTATCAGCTTGACCCATTTGATGTGAATGATATGTTTTGCGTGAAGATGTATCCTCGCTGTCCGTTCTCTACCGCATTTATCATGGGGAGTATTCCTCGTTGTTTGACCTCTTACCTATCGCGTCTATCTCCACCTTGTCGGCCGGCGACGCATCTGTAGCTCCTCTGGTGATGCACGGGGTCGTGGGCTGCGATAATCATTTTCCATCAGGTGACCCGTACGCTCGTTCATTCCGTGTTAAATGGCAGAACTCAACGCCGCACTTTGCAACAATTAATAATATTTTTATTGTAATATTTTTTTTTCAGGGTTCCCGGACCAAAGGAACATAGACGTTCTTTATCTGATGCAAGCACTAATTCACAACAAGAAATCACTGCTGAAGATGTAAGTCCAACTTTTCGGTTTATCCCGAATAACAGAATAGGTAGAGAGTACTTAGTGACATCATTTTTTGTTTTTCACTTCGAATTTCGCTTTGTCAACGTAATGTAAGCAAATCATTTCTCAAACATATTGAAACTGAACTCTACGGTCTATTCTGTATTGTAAAATAATAAAAATATATTATTTTTATGGTCGTGGGAAAATTTGAATTTTGAAATCGAATATTATTTAAAGTAAAAACTATTGCCATGTAACTTTCACTATAAAGTTTATGTTAAAGTAAAATATTATTACACGCGATAGTTGTGGGTTCGATTCCTCAATTGGATCAGTTGATTTATTTAAGTGAGTGAGTCATTTATTTAATGAGTTCTCCCCCCAGTACACCAGTTTTAACAGTGTGTTCTTCTTGCTTATCCTACAAAAAAAGAAATACGAAATACTATCACTTTGCTTAGCCAAAACATATCTAAATACTTCAGACACATTAAACTTAGAGACTCACCATCTCTCTAAAATACAGGTTTGTTCGAGGGTATGGAACCAATTTATGCTTTTATAATTTGTACAAACTACCTTCTTGTAATATTATTGTTAATACTTGCTTTCGTACAAATAATAATAATAATTATTATGGAGAAGAAAAAACGCTACATTCTTTTTTTCTTACTTTTGTTACAGGATTTCGGCTACGGTTCAGTTCGTTCAGTGGAGACGTCTCGTCCCGCCCTCGAAGCGGTCAACTGGTCCGCCGGCTCCCACAACGGGCCGATGCCGGTATATATATAAATTAAACACATCACACGCATACATATTATATAAATATTTTTTTATTTAATAACTAGCAGACCCGGGCGCGGCTTCGCCAGCTTGAACTAGGTATACGAATATTTATTAAATATATTTATGAAATTATTTTCAGTTTTCAATAGGATTGGTAAGAAAATATAAGTCTAAATAATCAAAATAAGCCGAAAAAGAATAATAAATAGAGAAAATTCTTATTAATAGAAAATTAAAAAATAATAAATAACGCGTGCTCCCGGCTTAGAATACGATCACCCTGATTTTGGTGGTGTCGTGAGAGGCAACTAAAGTACGTGTGGGAGAGTAGGTACGTACAAAGCCTATTATGTAAAAAAAATCTTCATTCGCAAAATTGAACGTCAAAGTTATGAGCTTGTTACGATGTATACCATATATAGCATGGTAGGCAGAGAGAACCAAGTGGTAATTTATACGTTCCCAGCACTCTGCCACATTTGTAAAGACAACGTTGCACTTTGTCGTATAACTAGAGCGAGGAAATTTAAATAATTAATTCTCTCAAGTGGGAATTCTGCCTGCAGAATTCAGTGGGAACAGGGGAACGGACGTGTCTTAATGGGAACGGAGTATCTTAACACTAGGTTCCCAATTTTCTTCTACCTACCATGCTAGTCATGTGCTGGATACAGCGTAAAGCTAAAGTGGAAATCAAATCCAATACTGAACGTACGTAACGAACGTAGTACGTTGAACATATTGACAGAGAACGTGACAGTAATATTTATAAGAAATTTTATCATTTTAAAATACAACATGGCGGATGGTTTAATTCGGCTACGTCGTTCGAGGATCGGCCCCTTTTATGTTACGAGCCAGTGTTGCCTTATCGTGCAGGAATGACTCCTTAATAAAACACTACATCTACATTTATTATAAACTACGAATAGACCATAATAAATGTAGATTATTATTACTACTATAGTTCCTAATACTATTTAGAAATAATTTCTAAATAATAATCTATTTTGTATTGAATTTTCGTAGGTTCCCTGTGTGTAAGTGTAACATTATGCGACCCGTTTCTGTTTAATTTGTATACGATTTTGTGTCAAAATTATTAACCAAATGTAAATGATAATAAAAATCTCAATTGAAAAATATATATGTTTGAGAAGTATTTTAATTAATGGCACTACCATCTACTATGAAATATTGCAATGGTTTTTATTTATCTGTGTAATGTGTAAAAAACAAAACAAAACTTTTAACTTTTGTTGTGTTTACCTTATTTTGTTCGTCTTTAGACATTGAGTGATTATTAAGTGTTTTCAATCATTTGGAAATTGTTTAATATTAATTTTATCATTATTCGAATTTCTAAAATCGAGATAACTATATGACATGTGATAACTGAGTATTTTCTTCAATGTACTGTAACTATTGTGTGTCAGTATTTGAGTGTATCATCAAAAATACATTCCTTTAAGACTAGAAACAAACAAATGTTGAGTTTTAATATTACTTATGAGGAAAATATTATTGGTAGTAAAATGCAAACTTGATTTAAAACGAATGTTAAATGTTACTTACATTTATTCCTAGTTGAATATAATTTTATTGTGTTTAAAATTTTGAATATATGTGGATGATTCAATAACCATCCATTATTTCTAAGTAATTTCATAATAAAGGAGATATAACAAATTGCCTTAAAGTAGGATTTTATTAAATAATTTTAATAATCGCTTCGAACGCTGTTTAGTTGTATTTTTAATAATAGGTAATTACGTAAAAAAAACCGAGAGATATCCCTTTCTCGTTCGTTTATGTTTTGTATGAATGAAAAGTATAAGATCGGCAACCTTTAATAATAATAATAATAAATATACTTTATTGCACTTTAAAATTAAAATAAAATAAAACAATAAAAAGCTTAAAAATAATAAAAAAAAAGTACAATAAGGCGGCCTTATCGCTTAAAGCGATCTCTTCCAGGCAACCTTTGGATGTTGGATTGGAGTTGTATAAAAGTGGTAGTATTTTTGTAGTAGAAAATGTTTACGTCATTGGTGTCTATTCATTACTGCGTCACACTCAATACAGTATGGATAAAAATCATGAAACGGCAATAATAATCCTACGTCTAAACCGTTGAAGAATTTAAAATTTTTAGTATAGATTTTGAAATATTTTAACTCAACAACTCCTGTAAAAGGAGCGCAGACGCTTCCTCCAGATTGCCTCCAGAATTCGGTGGGAAGTGGGGTTCGGAGGGTCTTAACACTAAGTTCCCCCTGCCTACCCTGCTGTGTGCGGGATACAGCGTGAAGCTGATTACTATTCAAAACAACAACTAAAAATGCGTGCACAACTTAGCGACATCATTTACTTCACTCACATTGCATATTTACAATTGCTTATTTTGAATAATATTACAGAAATCGACAAAAATGGGGAGCGGAGTGTCTTTAACATTAAGTTCTCTCTGCCTACGTGAAGTACAATATATATAGTTTGTACAATACACTTAGTACAGAATTTGACTGTAAATGCTCATCAGTCCACAAAATTATTTTCATTTCCGCTTTTGTAGTAAGAAAAAATGTGGCGATAATTTTCGTCATTTAAAATGTTTCGAATTCGAGCGAAGTGTCTTAAAATAAGATTCTTTTAGCGCCACGCAGAAATATATATTTTACACATGTTGATATCGCCAGCAATAATAGAATGTTTTAATAAATAAAAAATTCGACTACTATATCTTACAACTTTTAGTTTTGAATTAATGTAACACTCTTCTCTCTTAACAATGTTACCTTACTAAAAAATTGGCCGATTTCCTTTTTATTCTTCTTTGAATTGAGCTTAGATGTACATTCAGTTATTATAAAAATATCTAAAATAATCAACACACACTTGGTAAAACAACATTTTATTTGTTGGAGCTATTGATAAAAATATATTTACTTTTTATTAGCTTCACGCTGTACATAACAGAATAGGCAGAGGGAACCTAGTGTTACCCTCCATTCCGATTAAGATGCTTCCGTCGAATTTTAGAAGCATTGCGTTTAAAAGGCGGAATTAAATGCCGAGCTTTGTCGTCTCCTTACCAGTACGAGGATATGAAAATATTAAATATTTAATATCCTCGAGTGAGAACGAACCCACAACCTGTTGTATTTCCAGTTGCATGCTTGTGTCCTTGCGCCACAACTTGCCTCAATTATGGTTTTTATTTATTTCATATATATTATACTGTACGATCTTTAACAAGGCCTATTTTCAGCAGTGAGCGTAAAAAGGCTGATATAATGATGATGATAATATACATATACTTTTATTTAAAGATGGCGGATGCGGGTCTCGTTCTACGAATGCAAAACAGAATATCAGTACTTCAAGGGGAATTATCGAGAACTTCCAAAAGAGCGGCTGATTTAGAAGAAAGACTCATGAGTAAGTATTAAATCAATAAATGATGTTCACCATTGTGATTCAGTGGCAGTGTCTAAACATTTTCGTGATAAGTGTGGGTTCGATCTCACTTGTGGGAATAATTTTCACTTTCATAAATAGCATAAATCTATGAAAGTGAAAATAAGACTAAAAAGAGTAATTTATCGCTCGTGTCTTCGCCAGCTTGAACTTTCTTAATATTAAAATGTTTGTATTAAAACCGTCTTGGTGTAGTACTATAAACCGGACGGTAGTGGCTTTGATTCCCAGTAGGAATATTAAATAATTTTCATTTTCTCACTCTGGCAACAATATAAAGCGTGGCGTTGAGTTTAGCCACTCTACATATAATATACATAGTGTATTAACAATAGATTCCCTCTGCCTACCTTGTAAGTGACAGCATGAAAGTAAAAAAAAACTAATTTTCACAGATCGTATGACATCCCCACCATCTAATCCAGATTCGGACAGATTCAAAGTTGAAGAACTAGAAATTGAGAATAAAAAACTAAGGGAACATTTAGAAAGAATTCGTGGTGCAGATGCTACTCATATATCTAAGGAAATAGTCGGTGAGTATCTATTTGTAAGAACCATAAGATATTAATATGAAATATCAAGGAATTTACTTAATATATAGTATTTTATAAGTGTGTTTTATCTAGCAGTATTGCAATTGTAAAAAAAAAAAAGAATAAAATAACTTTGTATTGAGGGTATATTAATAATTAAATAATGGTTGCGCCCTGCCATTGCGTATCGAGCCACACCTCGTGCCCGTTCTTATACTCAATGGATTTATAAATATAAAAATGTTCTCTTTTTTAGCTTCATGCTGTATCTTGCACATGACAGGTTAGCCAGATGGAACTTGGGAACCTAGTGTAAAGGCACTCCGTACACATTACAAGACACTTCCGTTCCCCACTTTCCGCTGAATATTGACACCAGAGTGGATAAGTGAAAATAAGTAGTTTTTCTCTTCAGCTTCACTGTATCCCGCACACAGCAGGGTAGGCAGAGGGAACCTAGTGTTAAGACACTCCGTTCGCCACTTTCCGCCGAGTTCTGGAGGCGTTGCGTATTGAGTGGTGGAACTCAACGCCGCGCTTTGCCTCGACACCAGAGCGAAGAAATGAAAATATAAATGTAAATAAATATTTCATTTCCTCGAGTGGGGATCGAACCCACAACCAGTCGATTTTACAATCACGCTTTGTGCCCCTGAGCCATGACTGGTCTCAAAATAAGTAGTGAACGAAAATGAGTAGTGAAGCGGAGAAATTTAAATAAATGTTTCATTTCCTCGAGTGGGGATCGAACCCACTACCAGTCGCGTTTACAGTCACATACTTATGTCCCTGCGGTACGACTGGCCTCTTTTATTTATTTTAATAAACAAATGATTCATATTAACTTATTTTGTGCATGCACAGTCGCGGAAAACAGTTAGTGTATATAACAATTTGATAGATGATGCTGTCCTTTTCTATTACATAGAAACGAAAGAGATAGCAATAGCACTTGTTTCGAGCCTTTTCAAAGCTTATTGATGTACATATACATAGAATAGAAGAGTGCTTAAAATATAATAATTGCTTTAGAATTTAGAAACAGCTTTATGATAGTATTGAATATATTATTGATAAACTTCTCAATATCCTTAAGGAACTTTTAAAGCTGAATAATAGAGAATAATAATTTCTTTGAAATTTATATGTACACTATAAAGATTCTTTTATAAGGATAAATAAATATCACGTCTCAATATAAATTGTCATAAAATGCTTTGTTGCAATAAAGTTTTTAAGCAGTCACTTTAGAAAATGACACAATTCTCATATATTATACATTTTATATAAAGCTTGGTTCATCAGCTTTTTACGAACATATGTACATACATACATAATATACACGTTCTTAGAATGAAAGTGACCTAACTCAACAATTCTATAACTTCTGATTTTTTTTATAAAAAGCCTATTTTAAGATTTTATAATATTTATTAGACTTTTTAGTTAGGATACTTTTATTCTGCACAATCTATTTATAATGATATTTTATTTATATGTTAAGTATTTTTAACATAATTTTAATGTATTTTAAGAACAATTGGCCGCAATGCAAAAGGAATTGGATAGACGACGCGACGAATGTATACAACTAAAGAGTGTTTTGACACATCAGGTAAAATTCTTATCTATTTTCTTACATAATAAAAAAATATTTTTACAGATTTCTTTAAACAGATAACAAATATTACTAATAGTTTTTGTAATTCTAAAGCCTGCAATAAATCATTTTTTTTATTTATATTTATTATTTAGGCAGAGAGAAGCAACCAGGTCCCGTAACCAAGTTTTGACCATGACATCTTATTTAAAAAAAAAACACATTTTAATTTTTAAAAAAATATATTTTGAATTGTGTTGATAAAAAACCAAACAGTTTAGAAGCCCCACTACTTTTTGTACCAGAGCCTTTGGTTACCTACGCCTACGCCACAGGCTTAAGACTAAAACTGTTTTTCACTTTTTTCTCTTTATATGTTTATCTTTTTTTTCCTTTTTGCGTGAAAGACGGGAAATGTGTGAAATAAAAAAAGTATTCATAATATTATCGTAATAAAGTCAATGTTCCGCATCTTTATTTACACATCTTATTAATGTGTACTGTATTTTGAAAGATAAAAAAATGGTACCGAATCATATTTACCTTGCTCTTTCTTATCATAACCGATATCTGTGAATATATAGGTTTCTTGATAAAAAGTAAAGTATATGTATAGA
>DWQW01011067.1:0-11683 GCA_018249695.1 Heliconius erato demophoon
GAGCGAAGAAATGGAAATATAAATTTAAGTAAATATTTCATCTCCTCGAGTGGGAATCGAACCCAGAACCAGTCGGTTTTGCAGTCACACCTCGTGCCGCTGCGCCACGACCGGCCTCAATATAAATCTTATTTCTAAAATTAAAATACAAACGAGAATATATTTACATAATAAATTAAACCATTTATATCACAAAATAAATTTAAACATTTCAGGGGGGTTCATAATCGCTTTACTTATTCCTTTTAGCCTTTACCTTTTTCCTTGTGATTCTCTCAAATATAAATCTCTCCTACACTCGCTCTTAGTAAGCCTCTTTCGCACCCTTTTTACAAAACACGAAAACATCATAAAAATTTATAAAGAAATATATTATGTTTACTGTTACTGTTACTGTTTGGACGAATATAAATAACGTTGTTACTAGTGTAAATATAAATTTCCTCATTTTCCTTATTTTGATTTTATAAAGTAAAGAAAACATAATAAATAATAAACTTTTGTATGATTATTTGCTGAATTACAAATATATTTTGTTATTATAAAGTACACTTGTTGAATGCACGTATGAAATTCCAAACACTTAACTGTTACTTTCTCTCTGTAACTTTTACCTCCTTTTTTTTTGCAACTTCACGCTATATCACGCACATAGCTGTGCGCGACAATGACTCAAAAATTAAAATGACTCACAAACTTTGATTGTGAAATAAATAAAAATGAAATCAGTTTCACGCTGTATCCCGCACACAGTAGGATAGGCAGAGGGAACCTAGTGTTGAGACACTCCGTTCCCCACTTTTGCCGAATTCTGGAGGCATTGCGTGTTGTTGTGGCAGAACTCAACGCCGCGCTTAGCCTCGACACCAGAGCGAAGAAATGGAAATATAAATTTAAGTAAATATTATATCTCCTCGAGTGGGGATCGAATCCACAACCAGTCGGTTTTACAGTCACACTTTGTGCCACGGCTGGCCTTTGATTTTGTCTTCTGTAAAATTTGAAAAAGTGCAAATACGTCATTATTACACCAAATTAAGAATTATATAATTATTAAATTAACCCCCACAACAGCAGGAAATAGAGACAAACACAAACAGAGCGGTATTTTAACAGTATGCGAATATGAAATCGATTAACTCGAGTGCAGTAATCAATCACGTCGCAAAACCAAATACGCTTTGATTCATTAGATATCCAAATGTGTAGAGTGTTGATTTTCCGGTAATACTGTATGTTACTATGGAAATATATATTTAGAAAATAGGAATTATAGTCATTTAATAAATTAGCTACTATTATTAACTGCTATATAACGATAATAAAGGAAATTTTAAAATTTCACCTCTCTACGCGCGGATTGCGTAGCGGTTCTACAGTTGAGTTGATAATGGTGAGCGGAGTGTCTTAACACTAGGTTTCTCTGCTCACCCTCCTATGTGTGGTATACAGCGTAAAAAACGTTTTATAATTTAAGATATAACAACATATAATGTAATATTATTATGATGGGATAAAAAAAATATAAAACTATAAAACATTATTATATTAAATCTTAAATTTTACAGATAGGCAACACCGTTCTTAAGTTTTAGTTGAGTATTATGTATGCTGAATGAAAAATATGCTATCGTTGCTATGAGTAACATTCAATTGGTTGGGTTTGATTGTGGGCAACCATCTCATCGATCGACCGATCAGATATACTCGTAGATAGACCTATATCTCAATTTTTTTCCAACTTTAAATATAAAATACAAAAAAATATCAAAGCGAACATCAACATCAATTCAATAACATAATATTAGGTTCCAACCAACATAGAAATTTTCCTTGCACTAAATCATTTGTGCCTAATACAATTAAGTGTGTTACCGTCGCCAGAGCAATTAGGCCTCACCGTCAAACGACCGGGACTGCACGCCAAACCGCACTCTAATTACTGCTACATGAACATATTCTCTTTGAGGAAATAGATTTTTGTTACGTTATATGATAAATTGTAAATACCATATAAAACTATTTGAGGCCACTGTGGTGTGAGGCGCTGCTTGTGTTGGACAGAGTTTGACTGAAAACGGCGTTGTGTTCCGCCAATCAGCACAAGCGACTAAATTGGGCAGAATTTATATTCATAATATTCATATTAATAGAATCAACGTTCAACGATAATAGAATCACGAACACTGCGTTTGCCTATTCAAATTCAACATGTTATGTTCACTGAACTTCTAATAACAATAGTCTTAATCACGCTGTATCCTGCATATAGCAGGGTAGGCAGAGGGAACATGGAGTCAAGACACTCCGTTCCCAACTTTCTGCTGGATTTTTCAAGGCAGTGTGTGGGCGGAACTCAATGCCACGCTTTGCCTCGACACGAAAAAATGAAAATATTTAATTTCTTCGAGTGGAAATTGAACCCACGACCTGTCGCGAGTTACATTCACAGGCAAGTGCCTCAACACCAAATTTGGCCGAAGCTGAAACCGAAATTTCAGTAGGTCACTAATGATGACATAATTTTATGTAATTAATTTTAATAGACTCAGTGTCCGAGTAAAATAACCAATATTCTCATTTATTACCTTTTCCCTTCCAAGGAAAGCGCGGCGTTAAGTTCCACCAATCAATGAATTCAACGGAAAGGAGAGAACAGATGTGGAATGGGAATTCATAAAAAGTGTCTTGACGGAGTATTTTAACACTAGGTTGTTGTGCTGTGTTTTAGGGATTGCATTTTTACCCAGACTAACTAAAACGATGGTCTTATAATAATAACACAATAGCTTGAAATCTAAGGATTTTTTTTAATGTTCCCTCTGCCTACCCTGCTATGTGCGGGAAACACTGAAAAACTAAAGAAGAAAAAAATCCAATCTATAAATTTAATTTAATAACAGAATGTAACAGAATACTGTAATAAATAATGGAAAATGACACAATAAACGTTGAAATATACCATTGAAGAGATTTATATATTGGACCAAATACTCGGCGGTACTTTGACTCACAGCAGGCGACAAAAGACGTAAATAATGACCTACAGTGGCAAAGTGTGTACGGTATAAGTTAGAAATAGTGAAATCAATATAAGTTATACTATAGGAAAGTATAGGAAAACAAACATTTTCTTTAGATTTTAAGCTATTGTGTTATTACTATAGGACCGTCATTTTAGTTAGTGTGGATAAAAATGCAATTCTTAAAATTATTTCGGAATCCCATTGTATTTTAAGTGGCGGAACTCAACGCCTCGCTTTGCTTCGTTACCATATGTACAATAGGTGAGAAAAAATATTTAATAAATACTTATTTAAAAAACGTATAAAAACTTGAACGTAGCGGGACTCGAACTCGCGCCTCCTGAAAACCGACCAGGCGCGAGGCGCTCTGACCACTAAACCATACATTCTCATCAAGCTAAGTTGAAATTTTTATACGCTTGTTACAACTTATTTATGTTTTTAGTATCTCTGTAGGGAGATTTTTAAAAATTCTTCAGATTTTTAAATGTCGCCTGGCAAGAGAGAATGCTATTTATTAAATATTTTTAACATTTTTTAAAGCGTTATTCCACAATAAGGAAAGAAAAATACTTCTTTAAAAACGTATAAAAATTTGAACGGGGACTCGAACCCGCGCTCCCTGGAAACAGACTTTAACTAGTCGTAACACTTTAAAAATGTTAAAAATGTTTTATAAATATAAATTTTATTTTCTCGTATGGGTATAGAATCCGCTTGTGCCTCGGAACCATAACTGTTGGCATCTGCACTCGCCTCCTACATTACTTCTCCCTACTTGTGACACGTGACAACTACGCCACTTGGTTCAATTCAAAATGAAACTTTCTATATAATGCAGTCTATTTATAGAAAATCCATTAATAATTCTGTACCTGATCAAGAAATTCCTTCCTACTCAATCCAAATACGGCGATTGATAACGCTCTTAGAAAATTATTTTATAATGAATACAGCAAAGGGAACCTAGGGTTGAGACACTTCCCCTGGCACCGACCCTTTCATACTACGAGTGTTACTACTACTAGTCTAATATATATATAATATCTTAAATTTTGAGGTTTTGCCACTTGATTGGTTTCGCAATACGATATTCACACTAAGTTTATAGTACAAAGGCTTTATTGAAGCGTTTAATATTTAATTGTGTATTAGTTAATATTATCATAGATAATTCAATTATATATTATATAGGGATGACGGGTCCAAATCTAAAGTATAGGTGTTGTGCTATTTATTTTCTGTATGAAATAAACAGTTGTATTTGTTAATGTTTTTATCTATTTGTTTTATATAAAAAGGGAGCGAAATTTTTATGCGTATTAAGAAATACATTTAGCAGCTTCACGTTATTTTGCTAGAAGTTTTTGGTACACAGAGGGAACCTAATATTTAAACAGTGCGTGTTGAGTAGCGCAACTCAACGCCGCACATTGTCAACTGGAACTAGGAATCCTTTCCTTGTAAGGCAATAAAATATAAAAATATTCTCGAGTGGGATTCGAACCGACAACGCTGACCTATAGCGACAACATGTCCTCAAAATACATATCACAAAGATTATTGCCACCGGAAACAATGCTTTTAACTTTATTATACGATCTTCCTCTGTTAGGGCCCATTTAGTTTATGATAACTATCTTACTTACTATGTCAGCTATAACGGACGTCGGCAGCCATATTCACCCGAAATAAATGTTTGACGATAAATAATTTTGTCTTCAGCTATTAGTCACTTCAATTCTTTGTTTAAATATTTTTTTTATTTAGTTTTGGTTATTTTATTTAGTTTAGTTATAACTAAATATGCGAAATTGAGTTCCGCAACTTAACACGCTATATCCCGCTCAGAGCAGGGTAGGTAAAGGGAACCTAATGTTAAGACACTCCTTTTCCCACTTTCTAATGAATTCTGGAGTTGAGTGACAGAACTCAAAGCCGCGCTTTACCTCGACACCAGAGCGAAGAAATGGAAAAATAAATTTAAATAAATATTTCATCTCCTCGAGTGGGGATCAAACCCACAACCACTTGGTTTTACAGTCACACTTTTTGCCCCTGAGCGATGACTGACCTCATTGTAATACATGTACATAAAAAATGGCTAGTGAAATATCACTTCGTTGTACGATTTTTTTTTATTTTATAGACTCCAAAAATTACATATCTATAAGTATCATATATTTTTTTAATTTTATTTAAATGTATTTAGGGAAAATTTCATAAATCTTGTTTGTCTAAATATCATAAATTTCATAAATTTTGTTGGCAAACATAATCTTATTTAATAGAAAAAATGTTTGTTTATTTCATATTTATCTAGGTAGCCAGTAGATACAAGCCTAATTCGCGCTGATTTATTTCTCTTTTATTCAGTCCACAACCTCCTCTATCTTTCAGTGTGAGTCAGTAATAATCGATTTAGCTGTTCCTTATAGATTTTATAGATTATCCTGAATTAACGTAGATTATCCAATAGAAAGACAGATAGACAAATATTTTGAAATAGTTGGTTTATGTTTTAGTTTCTTGTAAATAACGATAACTAATAAAAAAAACATATTTTTGATGACTCGGTTACTTGAAATCACAGACAGACACTTCAATTTTATTTGTATATATTAATAAAAACATTAGTAAAACTTAAACTTAAAAGTTACAAGTCATTACAGAAGAGGTTCCTCATTAAAAAGCTAAGGAAACTTCTAATTTCTCTGTTTTCAAACTTCCAGTACGGCGTGTTCTTTCCAGTACGTGATGTATTAGGTTAGTTTACTTCAAACTCATATTTTAAACAAGACTTTTATGGTACCTTTTTTTGTATAAAATGATTTCCACAATAGTTGACTTTAAGGAATATTGAAGAGAAATTATTTAACGTATAAAAAAATACAAGAGGCGAGATTCGAACCCGTGCCTCTTCAAAGCTATCCACGTAAGGAAGTAAAATGTAAGATGCCGTTTTCATTCATATATAAAACAGCATCCCAAGACCGCTCTCAAGATTTACAAATACAGGTCTTAGTTTATGAATCATACTTTAAAAAAAAATTATATTCATTTTCTTAATAGGTCTATACCTATAAAGAATATAACTATTTATACCACTACTAGGAAAATAATAAAGCGTTAAAATCTATTAAAAGCCTAAAAGTTTGGTTTGAACGCGATAATATCAGCTACTACTACTGGTGTGAATCCCAAAAAAAAAATTGCGTTGGTTATATTGAATATATCGATGTAATTTATTTTTAACTAGCGGCCCGCCCACGGCTTCGCCCGCTTAAAATACATGATTATTGATTTAATAAGAAGAATTGATTGACAACTCTAATGACTTCTAACATTATTTTGTATTACTTTAATCTGTAATATTCTAATATGATTTGTTTACGAAATTATCGTAGTATAGAAGTTATTCTATAAGAATTTTTGATTATTTCGAACTAAAAAATATGACCAATGTTGATATTTGATATTCATAAAATATACAGAAAGCTAATTATTTATTATATGTATATATTTTTGTTACATTACGTTCTTTTACCGATGTTTTGTTTTAAAGCTCTGTTAAATGTGCTGATGTCAGTTAATAATTTAATGTACTGCTTCAGAAACAGCCTTAAATGTAAAATTATGGATTTGGGTAAGGATTCATAATATTCTTTGTAAAATAACTGAAATGTTTGCATATTAACTCTTGTACAGTTTTTAAATTAGTTACACATATTATTAGCTAAATGTACAATTGGTAAATATGTAGTTATTACAGAGTACACGTAGAAACGATGTTTTTAGGCATTTTTATACTGATTTATTTCAAACGAAAGAACGAACCAAAAAATCTATGTATTTGCTTGATATCTTTTTGAAGATCAAATCGTTCTTTATCTCTGTGTTGAATTAATTACGATTTCAATTTTGTTTACTTTATTTACTTTATTGCATAAAATATTATATAATAGTGCTTCAAAAATATATATTTTTATCAACAGTCATATAATCAAGACGTTTCGAATGTCATTCTTTAGCCAGTAATCTTACCAGCGCGATTTCTATATAACATTCACAGGCAAACTATTTTTTTTTTTTTTTTTATGGAAAAGACAAGGCAAACGAGCGTTCGGGTCACCTGATAGTAAGTGATCACCGCCGCCCACGACACCGTGCAACACCAGAGGAGCTGCAGGTGCGTTGCCTGCATGTAAGGTGAGTTGGGCGCCGGAGCCCGGCATTACCTGATGCGAAACGCAGTGGCATAAAGCCACTACTTCAGGCCGGTTTTAAATGCCGGGGGTGGTGATGATCCGGTCGAGTCTGCCTATGCGTGTTGCCATTGCTGGCAACGTGACTCTACCACAAACTAATGCCTTGAGTTCATTCAAATGACGATAACTTTTTTTTTAATGAACCGATTTTGATGAACTAAAGTTTAGTACTTAAGTTGAGTTAAAACAAAGCAATTGGTGAAATTTTTAAGTAAATCGGTTCAGTACTTTCAGAGAAAAATCCGGACAGAAATATGTCGACAGACAGACAGACAGACAGACAAGAAATTAAAAAAAATCTTTTGCTTTCTATTATTCTTTTTAAGTGTCCCTCTATCCATTTCAGTCAAAATTACTAAAACAGACAAAATATTTTTACTGTCTTATTATATATAGAGATAGAGATTACTTCAGGCACATACCTTTAGCAACAAGAAATACTTAAGAGTGTTTCTTGTCTACCATATAGACAAAGACGAAGGCAAACGCTAGTTAAAAATATATATGGCAAAAAATATTTGTGAATTTGCTATTCAAAACAGACTGAAGTTCTGATACCAGCCCTAATTACATGTCAAAATGCTTGAATATGGCGCCGATTTTTTGGTGTAATAAAATTTTTATTCTTTGCAATTATGTTTGTTTTCGTAGAGTCCCCCTTGATTTATAACTCTGTTTGCCTGCATTGATAGATATTAAAAGTTTTTCTAGGCTTAAAATATAACATTTGATATTATCATGATTTCACCCTCGAGAAATTTCTTATGTCACTTGTTTTGTTAAGAAAAATGAGATATTTTCGACATTATGTGAGCTTTAAACCCAAAAAAAGGTTTAAATGTGTAAACATAATGTCGATAATATTAAAATATCTCAAAAATCTTTTATAAATTTTGAATATATTTATCTAAAAATTATAAATATATTTATATTAAAAATCTTAAGTTATGTAATGGTAACAATTTTAATCTGTTTTTCCTTTAGAGCTATCTTATAGGGAGTTACTTGACAGTACGTGTGACATATCCTATTCTTTTTGAATCGTCGGGAATCAAGGCCATAAAGTGCCTCCCACTATGCACCACGATTGGCCTCTGTAAAACGGGATATGAAAATAGTTAAATATAATCTTCTTTATGAGAATCGAACCCACGACTATCAGGTTTATAATCAAACACTGACCTCAAACATAACACTAATTTTGTTTATTTTAGAATTTCTAACCAGTTATCAACTTTTAATAAGTATTTAACCACATCATTAGCGTACTGTTATAGCAATTTATTTATAACCTGATTTTAGTTTAGCGTCACTCACTGAAAAGGTTATTGTAGAGAACCACGCGAGCAAATTGAAAGTTTGCTTTATACTCAATTCCAATTTTGTCTAATAAAATACAGTACAGTTCCCATTAAAACACTTCCGTTTCCCATTTGCCACCAGTTCTGGCGACATTGCATGTTGAGTTGCGGAACTCAACTCCGCGCTTTGCCTCAGTCAGTCACAGGTTTCCTCAAAAGAAAGTCGATAAAATCAAAAGAAAGTCCATCAAAAGATGTTTATTAATTGACTTTTTTTGTAATAACTTACTTAAGAAATTAATTAGTGTCCTACTAATTAATATATAACTTTATACTAAAATAAAAACTGTCGCTAAATACAAATTAATAAATTCAATTTTTTTTAATTGACAAAGTATAAGAGAGACTAGCATCCGCACCACCTGGATACGTGGCTCTCCACTACTGTGAGGTTTCGTAGGAACTTTCTTCCACGCGCCACGCAACTGTGAATGGCCTACTTGCGGCAGTGTTTCCAGGTTTATACGACATCTATACCTTCAAAAAGCAAGTCTATCTCCACCTTACAGGCCGGCAACGCACCTGTAGCTCCTCTGGTGTTGCACGGGGTCGTGGGCGGCGGTGATCACTTATCATCAGGTAAAAAAAAGAGAAGAGGACATCGTGGCGCAGTGAAATAGCATCATATTGTAGGCGCGATGAGATTTGTTTTTATTTCTCCGTTTGAAGAAGACGAAGTGAGGCTGTCGTGGCTTAGGGACACAAGAGTGCGTTGTGGGCTCGATTTCACCTCAGCCTATGAAATATTTAATAGTTTCAACTCCTCGCAGGCAAAGCGCGACGTTGAGATCCGCCACTCAACACGCAATGTTTTTGGAGTTTTGGAATGAGAAATGGGGCGTTAACACTAGGTTCCCACGTTCCCCCTGCCTACTCTGTTATGAACAATACTCCGTGAAGCTAATAAAAAATAAAATAAAATATTAAATTGTTTATTTAACAAGAATCTTCGATAGTGTTTGTGACATAACGTTATTACACGTTATATAATAGAAACGTCTGCTGCTCTTATCTTGACAGTTTATAATTGAAACGTGAAATAGAACTATACTTACATGTTTTCTTTAAATAGTCCATATATTTTAACATTTTTTAAAATATTATTCTATAATACGAATAGAAAAATACTTTCGAAAAAGTATGAAATTCGTAGGATATTATGGCAGTAAACTATTATTCCGTTCCTCACTTTCCGCCCAAATTCCGTCATCTTCGAAAGCGAGGAAATAAAAATATATTTTTTCTTTTTCTACCTTCACACTGTCGACTGATCTCAAAGAAAATAATGCTTATGTACATATATAAAAGAAATAAAAAATATTTCTTTTATTAACTTAAATCTTCCCTCAGTTTTTGATGATAGAAATGAATTGAGTATTTATCTACTAAAGGGTTTTGCGTCTAAACGGTATTAAGGGGATCTACGTTAAGCCTATAGAGCAGATTTGGCAACAGAAATTTGGTTTAGTGTAGTACCTACTAACGTCTGAATAATTCCGTTTGATTTTCACAGGCTTTAAAGAAATTATTTTCTTTTTTCATTATTACATGTCGGCAAATCTATAATAAATATATACTTATTTTTGAGGAGTTTGTTTTGATTGATAGTAGTAATCTTAGAAACTTATAAATTAAAAAAAATATATTTTTTTATGTTGAGGCCAGTCGTGGCGCAGGAGCACAAATTGTGTGACTGTAAACTCGACTGGTTGAGGGTTTGATTCCCACTCGCGGGTATGAAATATTAATTTAAATTTATTATTTCACTTCTCCGCTCTCTCAACACGCAAAGCCTCCAAAGTTCGGCTGACAATATGGAACCGAGTGTTTTAACACTAACTTAGGTTCTCTCCATCTATGCGTGGTCCATCTATTTACGTTCATCGTTTATATATAAAACTTGCCTGCAGTCCGGTTTCCGCTGCAAAAGAGAAAACAGGGAGTAATGCTGAAGCATACGGACTTATAAATAAAGCAATAAATAAAAGCATACGGAACTATAAACTATAAATTATAAATAAAAGCATACGGAATTATAAAATATTCTTATATTTTCACAAGCAATGAATTTTCTATTTTGTTATTTCTTCGCTTCTCTCCAAGATCTGAGTACATTTTAACTCTCTCTCGACCGATCCGTTCTACTCTAAGGGAGAAATTTGTTGTGGAAATACATATTGTATACGCTACAGGTTAGGGTTCAATTCCACTCAATGAAAATGTAATATTTATTATTTTTATTTCCTTGCGCTGGTAACGAGGCAAAGCCCAGCTCAGAGTTTCGCTACGCAGTACCTAATGCTTTCAGAATTCAGCAGAAAGTAGAGAATGGAAGTGCCGTAATGGGAACGCAGTACCGTAACTAATGTAATGGTTCCCAAGTTTCAAAGCGGGAAGCCGAAAAAAAATTTAAAATATATTTAAAAAGAACCTATAAGTAATTCTTCAATTAATAAAATCTTTACCAGGAACCCCGCATAATTTAAAGAGGTCCCGACTGTTATTCCTAATAAGCTATTGGGCTTGTTTATTTCCTTTTTAGTTTTATGCAGTCGAGGTTTTTGTTTTTACAAATATTTCTTTATTTTTCACTTTTTTGTTAGAATTTATTATGGAAATGATAATTATGATATATCTTTCCTAAGTGTGAAATAACACTTTAAAAATGTTAAAAAAAATATGATATATCTTTTTGAAATCCTCGTATTAAGCTCTTGAATTTGATACCCATATTGTAGTATTCGAAACATTTTTTTTTTCACTATGTCCAATGGCGTACCACAGCCGCCATGATTATTTTTTTTTTAACGTCGCCTATCTAAGAACACTTGGGCTGCTAATACAACTCTAACGATACCTCAAATATGTAAATTCGTTCAGTGGTTCTGGAGAAAAAAAAAAAAATTAGCTTCACGCTATATCCCGCACACAGCAGGGTAGGCAGAGGGAACCTAGTGTTAAGACACTCCGTTCCCCACTTTCTGCCGAATTCTGGAGGCATTGCGTGTTGAGGGGCAGAACTCAACGC
>DWQW01011068.1:0-11682 GCA_018249695.1 Heliconius erato demophoon
TTAGTGGATGTCCAGAATATGAAAATAAACATCTGCCCAAATTTCACATTTCTACCATCAGCGGTTACGGCTCTGCGTGCGTCTTACCTCAGTCAGTCAGCACAAGTCCTTTTATATATATAGATTTTAGTTTTACTATGTTTAAATAATCTGCTATTATATTTGGGGATCGATCCCGACTTCAGGACATTTCCTGATATTTATTAAATAATTTAAATATTTATTTAAATTTATATTTCCATTTCATCGCTCTGGTGTCGAGGAAAAGCGCGGCCTTGAGTTCTGCCACCCAAAACAAAAAAAAATGGGGAAATTACTAGGTTCCCTCTGCCTTCCGTGCTATGTGCAGGATACAGCATGAACTTGATGTGATTTGATTTCTAATGATGTTTATTATTTTCCCGCTTTAAATTTTCCGCCCCTGAAATCTGTTGCCCCAGTCTCAAGCCTACTCAGCTTGCTGGCAAAACCACCACTGATCTTACCTAATCAACAGTAGTATAATAATAGCACTCGTTAACGTTTCTATCTTTGCCGTACTAATACATTGTGATAATTACGTTTATTAAAAATAGCTGATTTAAAAGTCGAAAATAAAAGAAATCACGCAGAGCAGGTTAGGCGGATCTAACCTAGTGTTAAGACACTCCGTTCTTCGCTTTCCGCTTAATTTGAAAATCTTGTCTGTCACGTTTTATCACTCAACACGCAATGTCTTGAAAGACATTGCGTGTTGAGTGATAAAACTGAACGCCGTGCTTTGCCTTGTTAATAGAACGACGGAATGGAAATAATCCGTAGAGTGGGATTCCAACTGCTACCGTCGCATTTACAGCCGGACGCCGTGCCGCTACGCCAAAACAGACATAAAAACGTTAATATTTATAAATTGATAACTCTAATTACAAAAATAGTATATTTTATTAGAAAATATGTATTAGGTAAAATGTTTTAGAATATATGTACGTTTCCTCTTCGATTTCGCCCATTCCTTCATTTTGTATCCTAAACAAAATATTAACATAAATATGTTGAAATGCAGTAAAAGCTCAAGCAGTTGGTCTCCGTGTCAAGTAGACGCTGGTACCTAGTACCTACCAACAGCTCGTCGATTTATGGCTTACAATGAATTTTAATGGACGTTTTGCATTTAATGTTTATTTGTATAGAGTGTGAGTCTTTTACTAAGAAATATAATAAATATATAAGAAATATAAATGCAATCTTGGCGCAGGGGCACGTGTTCAATTGCAAACGCGACGATCGTGGGTTCGATTCCCACAATCGATCGATCGAGACTGAAATATGTGGTGTTTTTATTTCCCTGGTCGAGGCAAAGCGAATGGGGAACGAAATTTTCTTAATGGACGGGAGTGTCTTAACCCTAGGTTTTCGGGTTGCCTCTGTCTACCCAGTTATGTACGGCATACAGCAGAAGCAGAAGAATAGGAACATAAATAAATAAATGAAATAGAAATTTAAATCAGAAAATTATAGAAAGATATGATAAAATGTGAGAGCGTCGTGGTGCAGTGGGACAGTGTAAACGCAATGTTTATGGTGTCGATCACAGCTCGGAGGAATGATTATACAAAAAATATTTCCACTTCCACGTTATGTTAGACGAAGCGCGGAGTTAAATTCCGCCACCCCACTCAAAGGCAATGCAATTTAGTTGTTATTAGTCAACAACTAAGCTAATATCCCGATTGCAAAATAACATACAATCTTGAACTAATTCTCAAATCACCCTCCATAGCTTCGAGCGTTTGTTTGTTCAACATAAAAACAGCCATTGCTCGTCACTTCATCAACACATTGTCGTACATCCACTACCGCAGGGAGAGTGCGGGCGACAGACAACAGACAACAGAACATAAATCACATTACAATCGCTGGCACCACGCCGGCGGCCATCGCCCCGATCCAATTACAACAGTACGCCCACGACACAACCCGCAATAATAACACGGAGGGCGACGCGCCTCGGGCTACGTGTCCTACTGCCTACTGCCTACTTCCTTTTATTATCACTGGCAACATGTAAGATGTACAGGTTAGCTCGTTAGAGATGCCATCTTGTTTTACGCTCCGCCAAATCGGTTCGAGGGTCGCTTTGATATTGAAGAATATTTCCCTTGTCTGAATTTTCGAGTGTCGTCTTCAAATTAGTGAACATTGCTCTTTGAACCTTCCACGGAGGATGTACTTTGATTTTTATTTATTGAATTTTATGAAAAATATAAGTAAGTATGTAATTTTTATTTAATATTCAAACGCGAATTTAATATAGCGAATAGTTTAAATATTTATACAAACACGGCAGTTTGAAATGTCCCATTATTAATATCTGTCACCGGCACGCGACCCATTTTCCCACATCGCGCGGGCGAAATTCAAATCCTTCATAACAAAGACTCAATAATCTCGGCCGTGTCAATATAAATTTCATAAACTCGGCGTAACCCCAACAAAGGCCGCAAACATCCATGAATAATCGCCATTTTGAGGGTGTCAACACCATTTACGACGTTAGAGTTCCCGCCAAAACAAACGTCAGAGTGACGTTTGACTTGACGGAGACAATGGCGGCGGAGGCGTGGGGGCGCGCTAATACTGCGATTATAATATGGTGTATTGTGCTATTAATTGGTTCGCACGATCTGCTTCGGTCATTGTTTGTTCACAGGTTGATTGGTTCTATCGATCAGCCGATTAACCTGTTGTCCTTATACGTGGTACGCGGCTCATACGTTATGCTTTACCCTTTGTGCCTATACAATACTCTAGGAAGTGGAACTTTGGTGGTTGGTACGCTACGTTGAGAAAGGAATATTGATTTAGGCAAACGGCTCTACAAAATTAATATACAGGTATATATGCATATACATAGTTGTAGGTTGTTAATGCCAACGTAATATTATTGAGACTATCTAAGCACAATAATGCTTAAAAGTCAATTGTTTTTTTTTTCTAATTATGGATATTTCTCTTTTGTTTGTCTTAATCCAGCAATTAAAAAATAAATAAATAATAAAACTATATACAGCTAGTCTCTACATAATCTGTATCTTACATATTCATATAATTCTGTAATGGCTTTAATTACCAAAACGTCCTATTGTCATTATTTTTTATTACTAAATTAAATAATATAAAAATGTATATTATTTCTAATAAAACACTAAATCTTCCACGCTTAATAAATACTACTATAGGATAGCACAACATTATAAACCACTGGTCTCCTCAGCTGTCACCAGCAGACGACGCGTGGCTCACAGCAGATTATACGCATACTCCGTTACGGTAGCATTGCACGAGTGCGTTGACCGTCGACGTTGGGCCAAAATTCAATTTTTGTGTTTTATTTTGGCTGTTTGTTTTATAAATCTTATCAATTGTTTAAGGTGATAACAAATAAAATATTAGAGGGTAGGCACAGGGACGCTAGAGTTAAAACTTTAGTTTTTTCCTCGAATGGGGATCGAATACAGTCATGACGGTTACAATAAAACGTTTTCCCACTGCGCCATAATGACCTCAGATAACAATAAAAAGTGTTATTTTCTCAGCTTCACGCTGTATCCCGCATATAATAGGGACGACAGAGGAAACCTAGTGTTAAGACAGTCCGTTCCCCAATTACCGTCGATTTTTTTTTAATTTGCGTGTTAATTGGCGGTACTCAACCCCGCGCTTTACTTTGGTACCAAAGCGAAAAAATTAAAACATTAATTCATTTCTCTTCGGCTTTACAACACCTGTGTCACGATGGTCTAAAACTCTAAAACGACAAAAAGCGTGAAAATAGGCAGGAAACAGAGAGCGGAGGCTTTACGCATTAATACTACGTATTTTTTGTCGACTCCGTAGAATTATGAGAATAAGCTAATAAGAAACTAGGTACCTTTTTATGATCCTTTCAAATTATATTGTATTTGAAACTTGTAAATCATATATTTTTTATTATGAAATATTTAATCGCGCCATTTAACAAGCTATCTCCAGAATTCAGTGGAAAGTGAGGAACGGAAGTGTCTTAGCACTAGGTTCCTGGATCCCTTATGCAAAGCTCAATAAAATTAAATAAAAAAAATCATAACATTACCTACTTAGATATTAGAGTGAGAATATAATAAAAATAAGATAAAGATAAATTGTAGCGCAATGGGAGTCTGTCGGACCAAAATAAAACTCTCATATTTTTCCAAATACAAGTAAAAGTCGAAATGGAAGTAAAAAAATCGTCATAATTCATCACCAACTAATCTGCGTAACAACATAAATTCACACATTTGTTCGTTCGTTCGTTGAATCTATCGCAATAAGGCCCAGGCTTCAACTTAAACGCATCGCCCGACGCTCTGCATATTCAAAGCGAGCTCAGTTTAAATAGAACCTGCAATAAAGCCCCTGTACCGACAGCAAAAAAAACAACCAAAACCTATTAATTCACACCAATACTAATATCATAAATGAAACTGAAATTGTTATTTAAAAAAAAGGCTCTTGGAAATTTGGAAAAAAGAGTGTGTTACGACACTCTGTACTCCAATCATATTGAAAATGATAATCGCGCGAAAAATTTTATCTGCTGACGCTACAAGGAATAATATTCTGCAGTATTTGACGTTGGGAGCAAACACGGGGCTCGCGTTTCGTTATTAAACTTAAGTAAATTTCGATGTTCCGACCGCCACTGTTGATACTCTGTGGGGACCTATTCTGCGGGCTTTTCCTTTTATTTCAGCTAATTGCTTGTGACCTGGACGTTTGGTTATTTAAATGTTTAATTTTGGAAGTGGATAGGTTTCTTTTTTTTTGGGAATAGTTAATTCTTTTAATTGCTGGCTTGGTTTTTTTATTTTTTATGTTTTAAGTAATTTAATTTTGATAAAATGTTATAGGTGTCTGTACGTCATATATTATATACATTTGAAAAGAAATATATGAGATTATTTTGCTATTATAATATAATTTTTATCTTTAAAGTTTTTTTTCATTGATTGAGTTGACTCTATAAATGAAGATGGAATCGGGCAAATATATCTTATTTATCTATGTTTTATCTTTCTTATTAATGTATAATTTTACTGAATGTAAACTAATTAAAGTATAAATGTAGGTGGTTTCAAGATATATGTAGATATATGTAAAATGTCTTTATTATTCAACTCTATCGTGCATTTCGTCCAATGAAGTATTCCTGGGGCTGGTTACACAAAACTGGATAAATTTAACCCTCTATGCCTCACAAAATGAAGAACGGATTGATATGACTTGGCTTCACTTAACACGGAAGATATTTATATAATGTACATAAGTACAAAAAAACATTTAATTTTGTTTACTTACCACGCATCTACTACATTACCATATAAAATCTAAAAAGTTCCCATAGATTTATAACATCGTCTTGGCTACTAGATACTCAAACACATTGTTTTGAATAACAAAAAATCAAGACAAAGACCTACTGCGAGCAATCCCTCCTTTGTCTATGTCACGACTCGATATAGTCTGTCGCCCGCCGGATGCGGCGCATGCGGGTGTAATGGAGGCAATGAGATAATGGTTCGTTTTAAACAATAGCAATGATGCCTTGTCAAATCGTTGTTCGTTCAGTGGCTGGACATCGAGTGCACTGCCATTTGCAATTTATGATGACTCTATTACGTTTATAAATTTATTTTTTATCTGTAGCGGTTGCCACAGAGCTGTAAATACATTTACTAAACTCTATTTTAGTATTTCTAATAATGTTATTACTTTTCAATGATTCTTTTTAATAACACCTTTAATACTTCAATCGTTTTTCTATAATTATATTTTTTTTGGTATCCTCAATCCTCGTGAGATATCTATACACTTCCTGTCAAAGGCTCACCGCAATAGAATCGTTTGGATAATTCTTTAAAAAGCAAAAAATGTTTATGGTATCATAGACAGCGTGGCGGTGTACCGGCCATTCAATGCAGCCAACATGTCAAAACAAATTTGCAAATGGACTTTGATATGTCTTTTATGATCAAAAGTATAATTAGGATCTTATATAATTGTGTAATAACCGCTATAAAATATTGATGTTTTTGCGTGGTTTTCGCATGATTTTGCACGTTTCCTTTGATAATGGCCCCAATGGGTGTATTTATTGAAGATTATATTTTGTTGAATGGGTGAGGTTATTCGTTCTTTGTGCGATAGGATTAGCTATCTAAGCGGATAACGCACCTGACTCCTTTGTGCGGCAGGTATAGCCTATTATGTTTTACTTTGAGAGCGTCTTTCAATGCTATGTACAGTTGCCGTATTTGCGTAGGATCGTTTTTTACTTTAATCTCTAGTTTTTTTTTGTCTTAGAGAACATATAATCTAATATGTGGTACATATAATCTTGTATTTGTATACGGAGTGGGCAGCAGTGTCTTAACACTAAGCTCTCTCGGTCCTGCTACATCGTGAAGCTTTGCTTTACACGACCAACCGGATCTAGAAAACAACTAAATTAAAATTAAATGGAACTCGAACCTGAATGGAACTCGAACTTACACCTGTCTCGTTTAGTGTGTACTTAATATTAGAATGCTGAACTGACTTTGTTAAGTTGAACGCACTAATCTCAGGAACTACTTGTTCGAAATGAATAATTCTTTTTTATATTGGGTAGTCCGGTGTAAGCGCGTTAGCTAATTATTTTATTACAACCAACTATACATACATGATAAAAAAGAAACCTCGGGCACTTAAGCTCGTATTTACATAAGTACCGCACTCAAGTCAGAGATTGATCTTGAAATGCCGTTTTCATTCATATATTATATCTATAAATGAAAACGGCAACTCAAGATCGATTTCAGATACTTGAGCGAACGCGGTCTATGATGCCAGTCTCTACATATTTTACAAATAATATTTACCGTGTCATATTTAAAAATAATTAAACCCTATTTGCATTAAAACTTAATAAAAACAAGACATTTCAAAACCATGTTTACAATTTGTGTTCATTGTTCAAAACAAACACAATATAACGTTAGTTTAATGAAAACGCAGCTACTCGTAGCTAGCTAGTTAATAAACGTTAAGTCGATTTAATCATCGTTTGTTAAATAAATATTAATTTTGTGAATTGCCAAGTAAATATTTGATTGGAGATTTATAGTTCACGGTCGGCGGGCAGGGGAGGGCTCGGCAAAGCGGAGTGGGCGGTCGTCCGTCTAACGATACCTCGCTAGTTATGTAGCTACTACGCTATTATATAAATTATATCTATGTTGTACTGTTGTATGGTACGTAAAGCTTGTGGTACACTGGTTTTTGGATAATATTAGTTTTGATGTTGATTTTTTGGATGAATTTCGCATATATATAGATCATTTTGAACCTAAATTTATATTTCCATTTCTTCGCTCTGGAGTCGAGGTTAAGCGCGGCGTTGAGTTCTGCCTCTCATAACGCAATACCTCCAGAATTCGGCAGAAAGTGGGGAACGCAGTGTCTTAACACTGGGTTCCCTCTGTCTACCCTGCAGTGCGTGAAACTGATTTTTTTTTATTTATTTTGAAATTGGCAAGTACGTGACTAAAGACAATGTTCATCATCATCATCACAGCCATTTTTGTCACTCACTAAAGGACAAAGATCAGGGGCTACCTGCGATCTTGGAAAGATCGTCGGTTCACAGACAATGTGAATATATAGGAAATACGAATCTCACTTAGGAGATTGTTTTTATACCTATCTTTATGATGGACCAGTCGTATTAGAGAAAATGTTACATTACACTCCATCGTCGAAACTGAAGAAGGGAGTGACTTCTTGTTAATATCTCTCTTAAAGCACAAAATGAGCGAATTATTACAAAAGAAATCGCTATGTCCAGGTGACATTTTATAAATTTTAATATAAGGCCACCTGTAAAAACATGTCGTAAATCTTTTTTGACGTCCATACATACATATATGTCGCGTTAACTCACGTCGTATTAAAATAGTTGAATTGTATTCAATTGATTTTAACACATATTACTCTAAAAATAAAGTTTAAAATTGCCCATATCTCATATTTAACGTGTAAATGTGATTGTGGTTGGGTTTTAGTGCTTTATTTTGATAAGTTACTAAGTAAATGATGAGCATTGATCGGTTGTCAGCGTCCGTCCGCGTGTTTGTACAGCGTCGGTCGGCTATTCTGTTCCCTTCTAGCCTTTGTTAGCAAATTTAGCCAACGAAATCTGTATTTATGTAGCAAATTAGATATTTATTTAATGTGTGAAATGAATCAAAAAAGGAAAAAAAATCTATAGTAAAAAAAAATCTATAGCAAAATTTTAAATACAGCCGCCGCGCCGTGCTTAGAATTTAGACGTCAGTTTCTTGCTCTGGTAACAACGCAAAAGCGTGGCGTTGAGTTCCGCAACTCAACAAGTAATGCCTCGAGAGTTCCGCGGGAAATGGAAATGTCTTAATTATCTTAACATTAGGTTCCTTTTGCCTACCGTGCTAAATGCGGGATGGAACATGACGCTAAAAAAAAATAAAAAACGCACCACCATCCTTTACCTAACGTCTCTAAAAACTGCACAGCACGGTGTGAGGTGTCTCACATTTAAAAATAAAAAAAAAACTATATAGACATAACATTATTAAATGAATAGTCACTGTTTAAAAAAATCACTGCCCCCAAATGAAGAGTTAAACAAACACGAGAGGGTCTTTATTTGTCGTAATTGTGGCCCCGATACGGCAAGTCACGGTTCACGGGAACGGAACACCTACGCTAAGAATACCAGTTCGTCCACACTTCCACTGCATCATGGTGCATTTTCATTCTTATACACTTTGTTAATACGTGCTCGATGGGTTTTACAATGATTTTGAAGTTTTCTAGTGCCAAAATTGAGTGGTATTGTTCGGGATGACAGCCGGTGGGTGGTCATAAGTTTAAATTAATAAGGGTTACACGTTGTAGGAATTTTAATTGTACATCTTATTTGATTTTTTTATTTTTCTGGTTTTACTGTATCCCGAGGCTGTTATAGCAGAGGGAACCTAGTGTTGAAGCACTTCCACTCTTTCGTCCTTTTTTCACTTAATTCCTCACTTTCTGTCAAATTCTGGAGGCATTGCGTGTTGAGTAGCGGAACTCAACGCCGCTCTTTGAATTGTAATATGAAAATCACGTAGAAAAATTTACGTCTACCACTATTTCACTTATAATTATTAATTAAGTAATCTAGTATATATTGTAATAGATCTACTTATTGATTATTTTCTCACTAAAAATGGACTGAAGGCATTAACAACCTAATTTGTATAATCATTTAGCAAGTTAAGTGAGCGTTGCATCCTCTCACCATTAATCTATCACTTTTGAAAACCCAAAAAACCTCTTTAAACCGTGTAAAACAAGTTATTTAGAAGTAAAACAAATAATTGAATGGTGCTCGGCTGGAGAGTGCGTGCAAGGAAACTCGGAGCATTATGCCCAAGGAGATTGAAAAGAAAGTACTCGACACGAGGGCGTCCGAGCCTCGACGGAGTGCAATAAGCGACGCCCGCCGACGGGGCCCGCTCATTAACTCTCGCCTTCAGCCGTCACCTCACAGCTTCATAGCCAGTTCCCATCGACAGGTCCGTCCTCACCTCTAGAGTCAACATGGAAAAATAACAAATAAGTCAGACCCTCAAGCCCGCGTCCGAGCTCGAGTGGACCGCGTTCCGTAGTAGCCGTGTATCTTAGTTTTGTTGTGATAACGGATATTCATGTATCGAGAGTCCAACAAAATGGCGGGTTATGCACGAGCTGACGTTCCATAACGGAACGGCCGGGGGGTGGGAGGGGCATTCCACTACAGAGAACAAACACGGTGGAAACTCTCTCGATGTATAAATAATAAATAGAGTGTATGTTTTGCTGCGTTAGTAGCGTGCGTAGACAAAGGCCGGGCTGGGGTAAACATCGCGTGGGCCATGTTTATTCTTTCGTCATTAAGGCAGTGTCGCCTGCCCCTGTCACTGCCGCGGCTAATTCTGGGGAGGTCAGGCGCGGCCGCCGGGTGTGTTGACTCGCGAAATGGAGATGGGGTTAATGTGGATTGCGAAACGTGTCGCGATACTCTGTAGGTCTGAATACGATCTTGTGCTATCGACGACGCTCGTTCTACAGAATAGATATTCATATACCCGAACATGATTTTAGTTTATAATAAATTCAAAGATTAAAACATAATTTACATTTATAAAATTAGGTGTTTCGTTTATAGTTACTCAAAGCTGTGTTCCGAAAAGATATCTAAATAAAATCAAATTAGAAGAGTATAATATCGACCGAGATCATCCTACCCATCCCGAAATCTGCCCAATTTCATAAATATAAAAAGAAATGTCATAGATATAAACAAAACGTGCCCACATCGCTATCATTACAAGTATTTAGTAAGCCATTGGAGTCGCTCGCCTAGCTGTGGCCCCACAAGAGCGTATCAGGCGGCCGCGGACGGCGCACGGTCCCCATTCACCGAGTAATGTGTTTGCGACGCGCCATCCAGCGCCATCTTCTTTAGCCCTCGAGTGTTGGTGCTCGCGCTTTGAGAGCGTTCAATTTTACTTCAAGGTTTTTTAGTTTTCTTTTTTCATGGACGACGTTTACTGTTATGTTGTATGGTGCAAATTAAGTAGTTGTGCCCGTTTTAAGTAAAATGGCAGTAAAACTGTATTTATAGTGTTTTAATTTTTTTTTTATCTTTAGATATGTTTATGCTACCTATATAGTTATTTACGGGCTATACGTACGATACGGGCTATTACGTTTTAGAATTCTATTTGGTGTAATGCTTATATGTGTCTAAAATATTTTCATACCATCAATCCGGTAAGCGCGGCGCGCTGTTAAAATCCATAGTCGAAACGTAAATTTTTTGAATAAATGAATTATGAGATCCGCTCTTCAAACCATAGACGTAGAGATATTTTCCAGGAGGATCTGGACTTTAGCTTTTAAAAGATCCGTTCGTGTAAAGTTTTTTTTATTTTCAGGGTATTTTTTTGTTACTAAAATTTTATTTTTATATACCCGGTCCCAATTATTCCTACGCCTGCCCTTCAGATACTCATAAAATGTGTGTATACGAGCATAAATTAAATATAACTTTTATTTCAGGTCAAAATATGGTTTCAAAACCATCGCTACAAATGTAAGAGACAGGCCAAGGAGAAAGCCATGGCTGAACAGAATCAACACAATCAGGTAATTTACATAATATGTGGAATTTAATTTTAAAAATATCGATTTAACGCCAATTAACCCCTAATAAATGTCTAAATATGGGCTTATATAGAATTGGACAATATAGCAAAATAGCTTCTTGTGCATATCTACGATGTTATTGGTTCAAACCCTACGTAATTGTTTTAGATATTTTATATTTGCCTTCACCTAGCATAAAAAGTAAACAAAAAGACCATATCTACTATTAGTATTTGATCTCATGCCTCTTTAATCATATTATAATAATTACGACTGAGGCCAGTCGTGGCGCAGGGGCACAAAGTAAAAAATTAAAATTAAATTAGCTTCACGCTATATCCCGCACACAGCAGGGTAGGCAGAGGGAACCTAGTGTTAAGACACTCCGTTCCCCACTTTCTGCCGAATTCTGGAGGCATTGCGTGTTGAGTG
>DWQW01011069.1:0-11681 GCA_018249695.1 Heliconius erato demophoon
TAGGCGTAATCGAGGTGGGACGGTGGCTTTGTACAGCCGTCATCGACTTTTTATATCCATATCTGATGGTGCTCCCATTTCGATGATCAAAAAAATTATGCCTTGGCACAGTCGTTCATACTACACCGTATTGGTTATTCCGAACGTAATGAGAATAGCTATATATCTATGTAGATCGATCACAATTGTTATTTTTAATGAAATTGGCATAATATTTATTAAGAAAACATATAAAAATTTTAACGTAGCGGGATTTGAACAAGCGCCTCTTTGAAAACCGTCATTGAACGTATGGCTTAGTAGGTCAGAGCGCTTGGACAGTTTTCATAGAGGCGCGGGTTCAAATCATGCTACGTTAAACGTTTTTAAACGTTTTCTTAATAAGTGTTTTCCATTCCTAAGTGTAGAATAGCATTTTAGAAATATAAAAAATGGCATATTTTTTTAAAGTAAATATTTTATTTATTTATATTCAAGATCAAATATAGATTTAATATTGCTTTCTCATGTACATAAACTTAATACCATAAATTCTTCAATCAAGAAACACAAGTGTTAATTATATCGATTTGATTTAAAATCGATTCACATTGAAATAGGGTTTAATCGAGAAACTTACGATCGCTGCTTGAATTAATCGGTAATTGTGTATAAATCATCGATTCTCGATTGAACAAAGCGGTACGGGTGCGAAGTGCAAATTTATCGCCGTATAATACCGAGATGGCGTGTTTAGCGTACATAACTCCGGATGGTACTAACTTAAGTTACGAAGGTAACTTATTCAATGCGATGGAATTTTAGAACTTTTACTTATGGCATATGGAAAAGAATAAATATTTAAACTATGTTATGTTATTATTTTTTATTTATTCGTATTGAATTGTAATTATCTTTAAAATGTTTAATAAATTATACACTATATAATTTTTTTAGATAAATGTTTGGAGCTTCCGTTGAATAAATAAAGCTTTAGAAATTGTCGTTGAAAAGCTTGGGCAAGCCCAATTTGCATATAAAATATGATATGTATGACCAGAAAATTTATATTATAATAATGATTCCCATGTAAATTGGGTAAGTCTATATTTTAGCAATGAAAAAAAAGCATTAAATATATAGAAGTCTTTATCTCAAAAAATTTCAAATTCAAAAAGACATAAATAATATGAAACGTTTAATAAATGAAGATGTCAAATTGATACAAAAAATGTTATGATATGGTATTTTAAAAAGATTTCATTATAAAACATATAAAACTAGAACATAAGGTGTGATAGAAATCATTAGAAAATTACAAACGAACAGATAGACAATTCTAGGGGGCGTGTTTATTTCAAAATCGATATATCTCAACAACCGTTACACGTAGCTGTGAAACTAATATAAAAACTCTTAATTAAGGAAGCCGAGCAGATTAAACTATTCAGAAATATTTTTAATTTATTTTTAGATAACACTTCCTTTCACAATATATATATATATCATTGATCTAAGGGTAATGTCATTTCGGTCGGAGAAGGGGATACAGACGAAATAAATAGAAAATCTGAAACAAAATACACATTTAATTGTTAAATATTGTATACAGATTAAATTTTCACTTAAATATCCAGTGTTGTATATTCACATAAAAATATGTTCCTATGTTTTAAAATTGGCTATGAAATCTTTACTGCAATAAAAGACAACGCCTCGAGAATTAGTGGAGAACGTAATGTTTTGTCACTTGATGTGTCGTCACAAAAAATATAAATTTAATGAAAAAAAAATCAGTTTAATTATCAAAGCAGTTTATAATATAGTCAGTGAATACATAAGAATATAATTTAAACTAAAGCAAACAACCACTCCGGAACCGTAACTCGAACGTTACAGCTAATAGCGGCTATCTGGCCCAAGGAACCACAGCATCAAACGAATATCAGTGTAATTTCGCCGAGCAAAAACTACTGTGATTGCCAATCACCATACTGTGGTATTATGTGCCCTGATTTCATGAGGGATGGCCAGAATACTCGAAATGTTTTTTTTTTTTTTTACTTCAATACGTTTTTTTTATTTTATTTACTTTTATGCATGTATCTTAGCTTATTAGATATCAGAAATAATTTGTGACTATTTTTATAATTCTCTTTGCGTTTTCCTCGTTTTAGAGGAACTTGCTTTTAGTAATACGTAATATAGCCTAAAACTTCGTTTTGTCACATTTCTTACCTTGAACTAGGTGAATCAGAAAAATGTATTTTGTCATTTTGGTAAGTTAAGTCCCGGCTATGGTTCGCTACTCAATAGGCAGTGCCTGGATTTTGGGCGCTAAGTATAGAATGAAATACCTTGACACTAGTTTCTCTGTGCCAACCCTGTCATGCAGAACAAAGCGTAAAAATATGTTTATATTATATCACAGCAAAAATATGCCCAATCCCCAACGCCCATCACTATTGAAAATTTACAAAGTAGAGGCACGTGGCAAAATGATGGATTTTTAGCTTCCAATTTAGAATTTTTCCTCTTTTTTCTGTATTACAAAGGCAGTAGAGTCTACTTTCTTTAAACAAACTGAACTTGTCTTTAAATTATGTAGTGGTTATCTTTGAATATTGTTTGCTGATCTGATTGCAACTCTTCAGAATATTTGCTTCGGCACTTAACAATTGTTTCTGTAGATGCATTTATTTTGTTTAACTTTCGAATAGTTTACATTTTACATACTATATAGTGTGTAATCTTTACCACTGTAGTTGAATTAAATATCTGAAAGTTGAAGTTTATTGTGGTAGGAAAAAAAAAACACCATAGCAAAACTGATATTATTTACTTGCATATCTTATATACAAATATTATGTGCATTAAAATATACTTTTAAATCTACAATCATTTAACAATAATAATTTTATATAAAAATCTGTCTCGTTAATAACATAACAAAGAATCCATATTATCTTGTGTACGCGACAGATAACAGATCCTTATCTAAAAAATATTGCAAAGTAATTTCCTCATCCAGCAATCAGAGATTTAAAGATAACGGTAGCATGTATTCGTTATAGTACACCGTACATCTAATATGTTAATTTATCTCAATTATTTAAAACAACTGATTTCTTGTTAGCGATTCGTATGAGTCAGTGCTAATTTTATTTTCGTGACGAATAATGAAAAGTAAATAAACAATTATTTTATAGAGTTGTTGTTTAGATAATTTTTATTGTTATTTTGTTGTATATACAGTGCCACGTTTTACTTGAACAAAAATAACTATTATAAATTAATAACACATAAAAAACATAATTTATATTTGTAAGCAAAATACCTGTCGCCTGTAAATCTTTTTTAACTCTAATATCATAAGTAATGTATCTAATAGAACCATAGTGACATAGTCTGAGGGTGTCTGGCTATAAATCGATGATTGTGGGGTCGATCCTCACTTGTGAGAATTGTTTTAATTCCTTATTCTTACAAGACGAGGCGCTGAGTTGAGTTCCGTCACTTAGGAATTAGTTAGTCTCCAATTTAGGAGGAAAGTGAAGAATGGAGTATCTTAACAGTTGAATATATGTTTTATCGGCGATACAAGTTAACAGGCATACATATACACATACTCTTACTAGAATGAATGAATACACAGTTTCTTACTAGAATTAACTTATCACTTCAACAGGTTTAGTCTGTCCATTTCACAATGAAGAAAAGATATACATTAACTTTGAAGACGAACTTAAATAATATTAATATCAGATCTAATATTGCTATTTATATTTAAAAACACCACTAACTGTGAGTAGGACACGCCCTCGGACGCTTCCATATCAATTTCAGGATTGTAGGTGTTGACCTAATTTCCTGTTGGGGAAGTGCAATTTAAAAAAGTTGACAACTTAAGTTCACACTCATTTTGTATAAAATGAACTACAAATATAACTTGGTAATATATTTTTTCCTATGAGATACCTATAGTTTTCTGGTATTGGATTTTTTTTTCTTTATTTATATTGTGGAAACCAGTCGTGGCGCAGAGGCACAAAGTGTGACTGTAAACGCGACTGGTTGTGAGTTCGATCCTCACTCGAGGAAATTAAATATTTATTTAAGTTTATGTTTCCATTTCTTCTCTCTTGTTTCCAGGCAAAGTGTCTACAAAAATACACTGTTCACAATGGAAATTGACAGCCACAGTATTTTCATTTTGTTCAGTTCTGTTTTTTAGTTTATGGCTTTCGTGAATGTCACATATAATGCAGAAACATGAATAGAGATTGGTCAGGTATTAATATATCTGGACTATTTAGAAAAACAATAAATAAACTATATCACAAAATACGAATCAACTAGTATTTTTAACATTTTTAAAGTGTTATTCCATACTTAGGGAAGAAAAATGCTTATTTAGAACTTTTATACGTTATAAAAGTTTGAATACGTTCAAACGTATGACTTAGTAGTCAGAGCGCCTGGTCGATTTCCAGGAAGTGCGGGTCAGAGTCGCCCTACGTTCAAATTTTTATTCGTTTTCTAAATAAAAATCAACTAGTCTTCAGATAGGTGATTTCATTATCTATTCATTTCAGCCTTATGTATGTTCAGCGTTTTTCAGTGGTTCAGCAGATATTAGGAAATTTGTAATTTCTTGACAAAAATCAGATTCTTGAACAAAAACAGCAAATACAGCCCGACTGTTAGATCTGCGCTGGTGATTTTTTTTCATAATATAGCTCAATTATAAGCCTTTTGTAACCTTAAATAGTTAAAAACTATCAGTCTATAAATCTGAGCAATAAGATCGAATGAATAAAAGATTTTTTTTAATTTACATTTTAGCAATATTTTTCAAGGCCTGTAACAAGAAAAATATTGGCGATTTTTTTTCCAGAAGTAATTATAAAAACTACTTCTTTTTATGTGAAATAATCCCTAAAAGTTTCAGAAGGTTACCTGACAGACAATATGTTAAAAAATGAACTTGAATCCTTGAAACAGTAAAAAAAATGTTATTCTCGTTACCAGAATGTCTAACTTAAAATCTTTTCTTTTTAGGTATTTACCGAAGTGTTTGCATTTTTCACAAGTCAACTTTAGTCTGAAACTTTTGGGGATTATTCTACATAAATACCAGCAGTTTTTCAAATTACTTCTGGAAAAAAATCACCAGTATTTTTTTTTCGCCACAGCACTTGGATGTTTTTGCAAAAATGTTACTTTTATAAAATCTATTTTTTATTCGATTTAATATCCGAGATTTATAAGCAGACAGTATATTAATATTATATGTTTCCTAAAGCCTATAATTGGGCTATATTAAGAAAAAAAGTTACCAGCGCCGACCTAATACTTAGCTTTTCCAAAAAATCATAAATTCCCTAATATCTGATGAATTACTGAAAATCCCTGAACATACGTGGAGGTGAAATGTTTAGGTGAGGTCTCCTACCTATAGACTACCGTTGATCCGTCGATCACGTTACACCCTGTATTGGTACAACGACTATATATGTATAAAGTTTCACATGATGTCTTTAATTGGACATAAGGTGAAGAATACTTCGCATTGCGTGAAAATAATTACACATCAATTAACCGCTTATATAGTCTTATATAACATTTTTAATGATAATTACAATAAAAATTGACTATGTAAGTTAACCTCTACGTTATTTAAGGCTATCGTGGCACAGCGAAAATGTGAAATATGAAAAGTGTAAGATTGAACACATCGCGAATTGTTGGATCAATTCCTGGCTAGGGCTAAAACATAAAAACTTGCGAATAACAAAAAAAGAGATCAATACCAATACTTATTTAGAAAACGTATAAAAATTTGAACGTAGCGGGACTCGAACCCGCGCCTCCTCGAAACCTGGTCGTTTTCCAGGAGGCGCGGGTTCGAATTTTTATACATTTTCTAAATAAATATTTTTCTTTCCTTAGTGTGAAATAAGACTTTAATTTTTTTTAAAAAGATCAATACCATTTCGAATATTGCTAATTACATTAATAAGTATAGTATACTAGATAATACAAATACCCAAAGTACCAGTCCGTAATGTCAGCAAGGAAGACCGTTGGCAGGTGCGCGTTCACCTGTTACGTTACGACCGTTACTGACGTAACTCGTAAGGGATTTACTTTTGGGTGATATAGGACTTTTAGATTAATGGCGATAAAAGGTTTTTTAAATACTTATGTTAAGTTGTTTTTTGAATTTTATTTTAGGGATTGTAAAAATATAGCTTTGTTGTTAGTTAGTTGATAGTTATATGTGATATAATTCATTATTTTAAAAAAATATAATGAAAAATTATGAAGGTAAAAACGCAATCATTATACTCATATTTGATGCCAATAATGATGTGATTGCTTTATTTTTTTAAATGTAAGTCTTAAGTTCCGTCAATGTATGTGGAATAATTATATGCTATTTATTAAACACATTTCTATTGGGTATCCTGCAATTTAAATAAAAGTTCAAATACATCATTGTTTCATCGAATTACCAATATATTACTCTTTATACCTACTAACATGTAAGTGACTAAATTTTACAAAAAGATAGAACACTTTTACATTATGTTCTTAAATTCCAACGTTTAATTTTTTTATCTAGTCCTTTCGTATACTATGTAAAGCTGGGCTGACTTAATAAATATCGGTGACATTAATTTATCGTGTGTGTGGGATGCAGAGGGAACCCACTTAACAATAGAGACCCCGTTCTCCGTTTTCCGCCAAATTCTGGAGGCATTACGTGTTAAGTGGCTTCCCATCTACGCCGCGTTATGTCTCTACACTAAAGCAATGAAAATAGAAGAAATAAATATATCATTTCCCCTAATTAAAATCGAACCCACAACTTGTCAGGTTTTCAAAAGGCCTCTTAAATATATATACATATTATTTTATAACTCAACGTGTCCATAATGCTTGTTAAAAGTGCTTAACAACTAAATTATTTAAGCAACGGGAAAAAACGTTTACACATAATTCTTTCGCATTTAAAGACAATGTTGTGTGAATACAAAAAAAAAACGTTTTTTCAGATTAAAGTTATAGCGCAGTTAAATTCTGCGCAAAACCAACTATTTTCACATTCTAATTTATAGTAACAACTAGATCTTAATAATTTTAGTACTGTATTGCCATTTTGGACAATAAATATCTAGAATGCTAATGAAGCGCATGAACAATAACACGAGTAGGACAGGTGCGGTGCGCACGCGTCGACCGTTAGCGGTAGAAAGTGCGACCGCGGGCACGCGAGTGGGGTGCCTATAATATATTGAAACCTTGGTTACATTATGTAAAATCGGTTCTTTTTTTATTCGAATGCAAAATATTTTTTTTTCTTTCTTAGACATGAATTGGATAGCGTTTGAAGTAAAATCACAATTGTGGGTTCGAGTTCCGTTGAGGTTTCGGTTCGGTTCAAGTTCCGTTGAGGTCGATCTCCAGGTCGGCAAGCTTTGTTTAAAATTGGAACGGAAAGTGAAGGACGGAGTGTCTTGAAACAAGGTTCTCTGCCTAATCTACTTTGCGGATGAAACCTAACTCGAAAATCTGTTTTATATGGAAATATTAACAGTGAAATGTATAAGATGTCGTTTTTATGAAATTTTGTTTGACATAATTTGTGGGTCGTTGTGAAAAAAGACGTTCGCATGTCTCATGCACTTCAATATATCTGGTCACACTACATCTTACAGAACATACTGGAGTGATTAATGTTTGAGGAAATTTGACTGCTGCTGTTGTTTTATCTACTTAACTGCACGCCTTGGTTTTTTGTCGAACTAAATGTAGAGCAGTTGTTAATGCCTTAGAAAAATTATTTATAAGTCATCGTAAGACAGAGTATGGAGATGTATGTACTATCAGATGCGGCATAATTTCTTTGCCGCATTTGGATATTTTTATCGTTTCTTCGATCGTTCGAAGAGAAACTAGGTTTAACTGTTTTTGTATTTTCCAGAATCTACAGTAGAATATCATTAATATAGGGCGTAGTAAATATCATTGAATTTAATTATTAACATTAACATAGCACAATTTGCATACTTGAAAACACATTATTTTTTGTTTCAATGTTTCTAAATGTGTAGAACAGATGAGAGGAATGGAATGACTTATCTTCGTATAATAAAATTCCCTCGTTCTAGTGCACCAAAAATAAAATTTTTTTCTTAAACTTCCCATAATGTTAGATTTTTTTGTCTTTCTTAATAAATTTAAATAAAAGAAATTTCGTTATAGTTTACAAGCAGCGTTTCATTCCCTAATAAAAGTATTTATTAAGGAATGAAAACCTGCATATAAACTATAATGTTATTTTTTATTAGACAGCTGCCAAAGATGACTATATGGTAATAATGGCACGACGCATGTTTCGCCCGCTAGGTAAAATAAAAGTGACTAATAATTATGTAGGCAGAAAAATTGGGTTACATCAAAATGATTAACGTGATATAATTATATATTTTTTGGCAATAAATGGACTGTACAACACAGAAATATTCTTTCAATTTGTATTAAGTAGTTTCTGAGATAGCTTTATAAAAATAATATAGATATATTCAATAATGTAGCTAATTTTCCAAATTATTAAATAATATAGTAGGAAATAAAAAAAAATCCCATACAAAAATATATTTATATACACACAAACATACAAACGAAGGAGTAATCTAGATTCCGAAATCTTAGACTCATATAAAATATTTTTATTCGCTTTTAATAGAAACATAGTTAGTTAGTTTACTAGAATTTGACCATCTGTTACTTACCTCATCTAATCTTACACATAATACTATACATACATATATATGAAGTGTGTATAAAATTAAATCGTCATTTTAGGTCCATTATGCATTATAGTGAAACAGTTTTCGTTTACACTGTTATTACAAGAGTACAATTATTTATGTATAATAATAAAATACTCGTTATGGTCTATTCAATGGAGATACGTACTTTAAAGTATACAAATATACCAAAAAGTGGGGAACGGAGTGTCTTAACACTAGGTTCCCTCTGCCTTCCCTTCTGTGTGCTATGGTGTGAAGCTGATTTATTGTATTAATATATGTATAATTGTAGCTATTTTTCTAGCTAATCAGATCCTTAATTACCAATACTTATTCAGGGAGATATAAGAAGTTTTCAAACATATTCAATCAATAATAGGGAAGGTATTTGGAAACCGTCTATTACCAAATATCTCTTCTGTAAAATCTTTGTTTAGGTGAATAAAAAAAACTATATAGGGCCGTACAGGTGCAGTGTGTGACTGTAAATCAAAGATAAAAAGATAAAGCTCGCCTAAGCACGCTCGCTAAAGAGTTCCGCCATTTAACACTCATTGTCTGGAAAAGGCGAAAACTGGGGAATAGAGAGTCTTAGCATTAGCCTCTGCTGACACTGATATATGCTGATATATGATATACAGCGTGAAGCTAAAAACAGCTTTTGATAGTAAAATTATCTACATACTCCTTATAACAAATCCTTTTCATTTTTATAAGGGGATCTTTAAAAGATAGATAGCCTTAACTAGATTGTACCTATTTAGTATCCATATTACTAAAATTTATAATTTTAAAATTTTTATATTGCTTGTGCCCTTGCGCCTCGATATATAATTGCGAATTCAAAATAATTCCACAACAAACTTCATCAATTATAATAATATAGTATTAACCTTTATCGCACACAATCTGCCATAAATGTAATGTGAAACTTCACATATAGCTAGCTATAAGCGGGGTCAGATGATAAATTTCGATTTGATGAATAATTTATTGATTACTTTGTTTCAATCTGACATTGTTTCCAGGCAGACAGGCATCACTTTTAGAAAATAATTTAGAAAATAACTCAGAAATAATACATATTTCGAATTCTAGTTTAACTGAAATCAATAAGCAATCGAGAATATGTAAGAATATTGATAATATTCAGTAGAAAGAATATAACATTAAAGTGTGGGTTTTCTACTAAAATTTAAATATACCAAAATTAATAAAGTTCCTAAAATGATTAACCTCCAGTAATATCTAATATACATATGTATATCTAATCATTTTTACCAACAGGATCATTTTAACAGTATGAAATCACAAAAAAACACCCAATTAAGATAGAAAAGTTAATAGATAGACAGCAAATTGTTTTGACATTTCAAGGGACAAAGGACCCGTTCCTAGTTTCACCTGCCTTTGGAGTGTGGACGATGCCCACATAATAAAGTTGAGTTTATTTTTTTATTAGTGGTTATATGAAATATAATAATATTTATAATAGTTTTAGTTATCTTCGTTATTTAGACATTATTGGACCATTTTAACTTTTACTGGTTGCTAAATTGATGTTAAGAAGTTCAACTCCCACTTATTACTATTATCTGTTTCATAATAAATCATGTTTTGTTGAAGAAAGAGGTGCTTTTGGAAGAACTTAAAAAAAATGTTTTATTAAGAAGTCTTTTACTTGCTTAACTATTTTGTATAAATTCTCTTTCAAACATTAACATTTGAACAAGGTAGTACCCTACCGGCTATCGGTTCTCATTCTCTCTATTAAATTCCATTCCTTCGAGTAGACATCGAACCCACAACCGTCCCAAACCTACTGCGCCTGGGCACGCGCACAATGAATCTGATGAACTCAAATATATATATACCTATCAACAATATTATTCTTAAGCTACAAAAAATACCTCTTCAAAACAAGTACCTACTGTAGCTTATTTCTTTAAATCATATAGTCCTGACGATGACGAAAAAATTTCTCGGTGGCACGAGCGTAATGATAGAAAAAAGCTGTAGTGTCACATTCTACAATATTGAGTTGCGTTTTAAATATAATTTAAAGGAATATTTTTGTGCTATTATAGATAGAGTGAATGAATGAATGCAATAATAATAATTATTAAGACCATAGTGGCGCAGTGGGAGTTTGGGATTATACTCAATTTTTTTTTTTCGCGGACGAAGTCAAAGTAAGGCACTGAGTTCTGGCACTCAACGAAACGAAAGCAGAGAAAACAGTGCCTAGTGCACTGGAATTTCTCTGTATACTCTGGCTATTGGCGAGACAAAGGGTAAAATTGAAAAAAATAAATAACTTACATTATATTTTTTTACAAGCTGCATTTTGCTAATGACTCACTTAATTCATTTTGTAACAATAACATTTACTACGTATGTTTAAAGGGCATTGCACTAGATGTCAAGTGAGTCATATGTCATTTAATGCATATTATACCATACCTAATATGGAATAAATCATCATTTAAAAAAAATAGTTTTAGAAGAAAAATTTGAGGAAAAATATATTATCATCATAAATATATTATCATTTCTCAGAAAATCTATAAACTTCTAAATTAGAATACTAGAAATATTTCACTTAAAATCACTTTAAAAAAACTTATTTGCGATAAATCATTTTCATCTATACCCATTGAACATAAAATTAAAAAAAAAACACTAATTTATTATTCCGACAATATCACAATAAAGTACGGAACCCTTAAAGCTGCGAGGTACTTTTTTATAGAAAAAAAAAAGAAGCAAGGTGCGTCTTACCGAAGTGAATCGGACCACGCGTCACCGTGACCATCTTGGTGCGCACGCTTCGAAACATCATTAGTATAGAAAATCCTTATAAAAACAGTATTACAATAT
>DWQW01011070.1:0-11680 GCA_018249695.1 Heliconius erato demophoon
ACACCAGAGCGAAGAAAATGGAAATATAAATTTAAGTAAATATTTCATCTCCTCGAGTGGGAATCGAACCCAGAACCAGTCGGTTTTGCAGTCACACCTCGTGCCGCTGCGCCACGACCGGCCTCTATAAATATTTTTATATGTAAAAACTACTTTTTTTGAAAAAAAAATATGAGTATATAGCTTTTTTTACCGCATCTCGTCATCATTTTACTTTATGGAAATGTAAGATGGAAAGAGACCATTAATATATGTATCTATTTTTCTCACATTTAGAGATTTTATTCCAAGATGGTGTTTTTTCCATTTGAGAAAACTCGTGACGTCAATTTATTCTAAATCAGTATTAATCACCTTCATATTGTGACATATAATAAATATATTATTTAGTAAAACATTTAACTTTATTAACTCAGGTTACGAGGTCAGAATAATATTGACGGCGCCTCTAAATAATTAGCAACATTACTACTACTAATAATATTTTATTAAATGAGGCCGTCGTGGCGCGATACAAGCGTATGACGGTAAGAACGAGGGTCGTGGGTTCAATTCGCACTCGGAGGAATGAATTATTGCTTATTGTTATTGAATTTCCTCGCTCTGGTAACAACTTCATTGAAAATAGTATCTTAGCACTAGGTTCCCTCTGCCTACCCTGCAATAGGCGTGATGTAGCGTGAACCGACCGCGCAAGTGTTTCTCGGGAAAACGTCGACCAGTGCCGAAATAAACTTGTGTGTGTCATATTTTTGTTTCCTAAGTGTGAATTAACACTTTAAAAATGTTAGTAAAAAAAAGAGAATTTCTATGGGTCAAGAGTATTGTGAAAGCACTAATAAAACAAAACCACTCTTGCAATATACTTAAAATTTTAAGACATACTGTAAAATATCGCTTGTTTGAGGCCAGTCGTGGCGCAGGTGCACAAAATGTGACTGTAAAATAGACTGGTTGTGGGTTCGATCCCCATTCGAGGAGAGAAATATTTATTTAAATGTATATTTCCATTTCTTCGCTCTAGTGTCGAGGCAAAGCGCGGCGTTGAATTCTGCCACTCAACACATAATGCCTCCAGAATTCAGCAGAAAGTGGGGAACAGAGTGTCTTAACACTAGGTTCCCTCTGCCTACCCTGCTGTGCGCGGGATACAGCGTGAAGCTGATTTAATTGATTTTTTTTATTCTGTCAAAGTTACCCAGATTGACTGTACTTAATTTTATATTTTTGGTTCTACCTAATTTAACTAAGGAATACATCAATTCCCCATTTACGACAGCTGGTAGATTCATAAACTCAATACTAAGGTGTCGTGCTTCCGCATATATTAACTGTCCTAGAAATTTATTTCATACTGTAGGTACTATCAAACAATATCTCAACTCAATATTCAACTGTTCATAGTAAATTTCAATTTATTTTAAAGAGACAATACGGAAAAACAGGTCAAGTGTGAATCGAACTTTCCCACTGATGGTTCCGTAGCAAATTCAAGAGCTACGAGAAATACGAAATAAATATATGAAAGTAGACTAGGTCTTACTCAATTTATATGAAATTTAACTACAATTATAAGTTTTTAATAGTTTTTTACCTATATATAAACATATAATGTTCTTTCATTTGTACGGTAAGTTCTCACTTATTGTAATAGAAACATATCATTTTCTTTCATTTATACGGCAAGTTTTCACTTATTGCCAAATTTCTTAAGTGTAGGACTACAGGAAATATCATATGAATATTGATTACGTGGTGAAAAAAGTTGACATTTTGGATGAAATGAACTACAAATATAAATTTGTAATGATTTTCTATAAACATTTTATAGAAATGTGCTCTTGACAGACGGACAGACTAAAAACAAAGAGATCCTTAAAGGCAGAGGCCACCTAGTGTTAAGAAACCTCGTTCTCCATTCAAGTGTCATATACTATTCTATAATCAAGTTTTTACAAATATATTGAGAATTTTTATTAAGCCATTACATTTTATAGATATATTTAATTACATATAATACCAGCTCGCTTACATCAGCTGAATTTCAGGTTGTAAAAAGGGTATATATGTTGATTAAGGTCTGTTCAACGAAATACATAAAATCAGGTTCTTATTCAGTGATGAGATTTCGTAACATCAATTACGAAGCCTATCCTTTCATCGTAATAAGATGGATAACGTCTTCATCTGAGCTATCGATTTCATTTAATCTATTGGAGCATTTTCTTGGATCTGCCTCGTCGTGCTACAGACTTAATTTGTTCCCCTAATTTGCTACATTCACCGTCTTCATTTTTTACCGACTTCTGTAAAAGGAGAAGGTTTATGAATTCGACTTATTCGAATATTATTTTATTCGATATTTTTTCTTTTTTTATGCTTATTACCTAAGAACTTTCAACTGAGTGAACCGGTTTTGATGATTCATTTTTTTTATTTGAAAGCTGGTGCTTACCGAGTGGTTTCATTTTACTTTGGTCCAGTACTAACTAAGCCACAGATTTGCATTAAATATATGCGCAATAAATGGATGAATAACTCAAATTTAATTTTTTGGTGTATGTTTGAAGTTGGTTTTCTTTTTTGCATATTTAGTATAATTTGTTAGCTATTTTACTCTGAAACATATATTTTATACAATTATTATATTATAAAGCATTTGAGGCCGTTGTAGCCCATGGACACAAGTATGTGACTGTAAAGCGATGGTTGTGGGTTTGATCCCCACTCGAGCTATTGAAATATTTATTTAAATTTATGCTTGCATTTCTTCGCTCTGGTGTCGAGGCATGGAGCGGCGTTGAGTTCCGCCACTCAATATGCAATGCCTTCAAAATTCGGCGAAAAGTGGGGAACGGAGTATCTTAACACTAGTTTCCCTCTGCCTACCCTACTGTGTGCGGGATACAGCGTGAAGCAGATTTTTTTTTATTATTATAAACCAAACGTATTGAATAATAATTAATGATAAACATTCCGAAACACAATAAAAAATAATAACAGTCAGTAAATACAATACTCGATATATTTTTATTTCGTTATTGAAATAAAAACGAGGAAGAAATATAAAGAAACAAAATGGCGGTAATCAATTGTCTCATTAGAGCTTGGCGTCAGCAGGCTAACGATATTGAATAAAGGCTATTTCATATTGTGTAATACTTTATATTTTTTTTTATTTGTAATATTTATATTTTTTAATTATAATTATTGATTTATTATGAAACAATATGTTTTAGAGTATATAAAATTTAATGTTTAAAATGTACTATATAATATACACACTGGTTTATTAAAAAAAGTCAAAATAATGAGCAGCATCAGAGTGGGCAGAGGGAGATTTCCTCTACCTACTATGCTGCTGCTCCATTTAGTCTTAAGACACTCCATTCCCTTTAAAACACTTCCGTTCTCCACTTTCCGCCGAATTATAGGGGCATTGTTTGTTGAGTGGCAGAACTCAACGCCGTGCTTTGTAATGATCTAATCTAAAATTAAAATAAAATTATAGCCTGTACATGGAAGATATGTAAATGTGAAAATCTTTTTTTCTTTCAGCTATATCCCCACTGTCTGTGGAATTCCGGAGACATTGCGTATTGAGTAGCGGAACTCAACGCTGCGCTTTACTTTGACACCAGAGTGAAAAAGTGATAATATTAAATATTTCAAAATTTAAAAGAAAACCTTTTAAACCCAATCTACAATGATCATGTTTAAAGTCAAACGCTGTCATTAATAAGAAGTAAGTACAATGTGACCCAACCTTAACTCCACATTCAATTAACATTCGTACGAATGTTACTCAAATCAAATAATACAATAATCCTGCTTCATAATATCTGGTGACTCATTAGTCTTTATTTCATTTTGTTAATTTTATTACTATAAATTTCTTTTTTGATGCGTTGAGTTCCGTTACTCAAGCGCATTGCTTTCTGAATTCTGCAGAAAGTGCGGAACCAAAGCATTACGTTCCCAGGTTCCCTCTATCTACCTGCAATGTGTTGGAAGCAGCGGATTATAACGCATAAAAATTTGAACGTAACAGTATTTGATTCTGCGCCTTGTTGAAAGCCGTCTCTCGCAGCGCTCTGACCGACCAAGCCATACGTTCTCATCGAGCTACGTCGTTATTCTTATACGCTTGTTACAACTTATACATGTTGTTAGCATCTCTGAATGGAGATTTTTTACAAATTTCCGCTACCCAAAGATAATTACTTAGAATTATCGTTTGGCAAGAATATACTAAGATACCACTTAAGAAAGAAAAATGACTTAGTAAGAAAACCTATGTATTTTTTTTCTTAGAAAAATTCTTTTTTTATATTATTTCTTAACAAATTATCTTTGTTTTCTTAATAAAACGAGTTCCATACAAGAGGCACTTCTGTCAATCAGCTACATCATAGCACCCGGAGTATACAACAACTAAGTAGACATATTAAGTGCATATTTTACATTCAAATTTCGCAGCAACTTTCATATCGTTACAGGAACAGCTGCTACCAGCTAGGCAGGCTCGTAAATCGTTAGGCAAAAGTTACCTTGTTGCTACAAAACAGAAGTTTTTCCTAAACGCTATACAGATTAGTAAACAATGTACGTATGGGGCTTTGAAATTGTACAGCCACAAAAACGAAACATTAAAAAAATTGTATACGTTCATTTTTAGGGTTGCGCACCATAAAGTCACGGCCATTTTCCTTAGGATAACGTGGCGGTATCACGTTGAAATTAATGTGACAGTCCCTTGGAGTATAAAAATATAAAAATTATTAAGATCCCACTACGTTCAAATTTTTATACGTTTTCTTAATAAGTATTTTTCGTTCCTAAGTGTGATATAACACTTTAAAAATGTAAAAAATATTTAAAAATTATATTCTTTCTTGCCAAACTATAATTCTAAGTAATTATCTTTGGGTAGCGGAATTTTGTAAAAATCTCCCTACAGAAATGCTAACAATATAAATAATTTGTAACAAGCATATAAGAATTTTGACGTAGCTCGATGAGAACGTATGGCCTAGTTGATCAGAGAGCTAGGACGGTTTCCAAATAGACGCGGGTTCACATCCCGCTACATTCAAATTTTTAAATGTTTTCTTAATAAGGATAAATAGATGTTGCCGCCGTTGTAAACATTTTTTTTTTCAACTGTATTTTACAATTTTGTTTATCTGTGCAATAAAGAATATAATAATAGATGATGATTTAATTTGTTTCCAAAAAATAAATAAAATTATTTTAAATTATTGTCAATTTCTCCATTTTTATTAAAACATCAAGACAAGCACGTCAAAATAAAGGTACTTCCAAAACTGATTTTCCTAAGTATCTTCCAAGTTAAGTATTATGTGCTTTCAATGCCGTAACTGACATATTTGTCACTGAAACACGAAGCAAAACTTCGCTTCTTTCATCCAACAGCAGTTTAGCAACTTGGCTGGTGCAACTTGCATGTAAATTTAAAGTTTCCAAGCAACTGTTTGCGCAACTTTAACGGTTCACAGGTAATTTAAACATGGAATATACATTTTTTTATTAAAAGTATGTATATGTGAAGATAATTTTTTGTATTTTTAATGTAATTATATTATGTCGTGTACAATATTTGGGTATCATATCTCTAAAGGTAAGAACGGAACCTTTATCTGTTAAGTTAAGTTAACTCGAGATCGCGTGGAGGCATCAAACTGAAATTAATATCAATTACTATTCATTATGAACCGGTTTTGCTGTATTTTGCGTGAAATTCACCGTATAATCAAAACCTACAGAAAACTTCCTGGAGTCATATTTATAAAATTTAGTACCAACTGAGAAACTTCAACACAAATAAAGGAAAATCTGAAAAGTTAAAATTTATAGATATTTCATAGAAAAATAATCATTACAAGCTTATATTTGTATGGATTGAACATCCATTAAAAATGAGTGTATATGCTCGCAAACTTAAGTTTGTCAAGTTTTATAAGTTGTACTTTACCCGTTGACCAACAAACCTGAAATTGGCACGGAAGCCTCCATTGGTGAATCGGACTCGCACTTAACCAGTTTTTTCATAGTTGAAAGATCACAACGAAAATAGAAATAACATAAAAATATGAACTTAATGAAAATTGTTATGAGAGCCTGTACGAATAATATGTGTAGATATTAACCGCGTGCTATTTACTCACAATTTCGTTGTGAACCTTAACTTAAAACAAATCCTATTTGCATAACTTAGGCGAGAAACTCGTAGGTGCTTAAATATAGTAACGTATGTATTTTAGTCAGTATTTTCTAAGAACTACGCATGGGTGAAGTGGGCCATCGCCCGATAAAAATCTAAATCATATTATTACATATTACTCTTCAGAGGCCAGTCGTGGCGCAGCGGCACGAAGTGTGACTGTAAAACTCAACACGCAATGCCTCCAGAATTAGGCAGAAAGTGGGAAACGGAGTATCTTAACACTAGGTTCCCTCTTCCTACCCTGCTGTGTGTGGGATGTGCGTGAAGCTGATATATACATATTACTCTTTAGGAACCGGCAAATAAGAATGCTCTATATCGAAGCATAATGTTGCCTGATGCGAAACACAGTGGTATAAGGCCACTACTTAAAGCCTAACAACTCTCCCACACCTACATTAGTCGACAACCTTTAACAACACCATCAGTACCAAGATGATACTGTTCTAAGCCGGGAACACACGGCAAGTAAAAAGCTGAAAACGGCTTAAGCTTGACAGTTTTTGAGCCCTTCATCAGGCTATTAGTCTACATACATAAAACATAACACACTTATAAAGATCCCCTAGCTTATGATGTATATAAATTTCAACAGTTTAGCTCACCCAGCTATTGGCATATTCGGCACTTTTGTAACTGACTCACTCACTCATCTAAAACCTAACCCACTTCTAGATAATCTAAAAACTTGATACTCTGTACCAAGATATATACCTATATAGAGGAAAAATTTGAAAACTAAAAATTATTGATATTTACTACGAAGAAAGTATAAATGAAGTTAAGTATGAAAGTTATATCAAAGATAGTTTCCTACTTTCTTTTTTGACACTTTGACTTGACTATTTCTTTCCACCACGCACTAAACTAAATATCAACCTAATAGTTCAGCACAAGCTGGAGGTACAATAACTTACAAATATAATAAAGTCTGTACATAAAACAAGTTGAGTAAAATTTTGACTTTGAATTTTAAACAAGTGAACACAGAATACGTCGGAGTCTCGGAGACGTCGAAGGAGATACAGATCTTCCATTCTTTTGTTGCTATACTTAACATTTTACTTGGCTCTCACTTCACATTTATGTTTTTTGGGATATATATATTCACACCTATAATGATGTATTCTACATGGCTATGATGATGTATTATATATTTATATTTTCATTTCTTCGCTCTGGTATTGAGGCAAAGCGTGACGTTAAGTTCCGCCACCTAACACGCAATGCCTCCTGAATTCGGCAGAAAGTGGGAAGCGAAGTGTCTTAATACTAAGTTTAAGCTAATATTTATGACTTACAATTATAAAATTAAATATTTTCCCAAACACACGTTCCTCCATTCACTGTACGAATATAATCCGTAATGTAAATGGATTGACGTAATTTATTAATTATCTAGACAGTTTGGGAAACATATTATTATTAATAATATTAATTTAAACCAAATCAAACCTGACATTTCGCAAGTTTTGATGTAGCCGCCTAAATATTACTAGCGTGTGGGCTTCCCATGCTAGTTAAGTGGCAGGCGCTCACTGATGTCTAAAGATTCTTGGAACATTGCCACAGGTTTCCTTTTGATAAGCACTTCGCGATAAATTCAGAGTGCCTGGAAGTACAAATGTTGTATTATATTATAGATAAATGTTTTGTTTCATTGGTGTAAGGACTTGGTTAAATATATTATGTTTAAGTTCGTTATTCGTAATATAAATATTTCAAGTAATTTTTTTAGTTGATAAAAATATTAATAATCAAAAAAAAGCTCAGAAAAATAAGTAAGTATATTATTGTGCATTGCTAAATTATTATGTTGATAATTGGTCCGTATCATCTAGTCTACATTCAATAGTCCCTAAATCGACCGACATCACTAAATGTTTTATTCGTTATTCAAATAAAAGGGAATTATAAATATATTTTATAAACATTTTTAGTAAAGAAAAATACTTATTAAGTCCAAAGAGGCAAGGGTTCAAATTCCGCTACGTTCAAATTTTGTGTTGTTAAAAAGAAATGATTTCTTAAAAAGACAATTCAAATAAGTTTTTTGCTTATTTCGCATTGATATACATACATATTTTGCATCCTTCCTCCATCGTACTAGATCATTCAATCAAAGGTTTACGTCACAAATATTTAATCTGAAGTAATTATGGAATTCACGAACTTCACAGTACTACAATCAAGAGTCAAGGCCGGAGTTCTCGGCTCACATCCGGAACAGATAAGCCATCCTTGTATCCGTTTTAGTACAGGCCACTTGGCCCGCTATGCTCCATTTAGTACTGAGGAGAGATTCATCCCTCTAATGATGTTGTTGATCTCACTCTCGGATGTAAACTCTTCTTAAGTATGGACCAATAAAATTTATTGTGTTACAAGAGGATATTAGGATACTTGTATACAACGTGAGCATTTTTTTCTATATGATAATACAACTCTGTCATGGTGCAGAGGCACAAAGGTGTGAGCGTAACGCGACGGTTGTGAGTTCGATTCTCGGTCGGGAGAATAAATGACTTTTTATTAATATTTTTATTACTTCGCTCTGATACTAAGAAAAAAGCATGGATTACAACACGCAATGGAAAAGTTGAAAGAATTGAAAGTTTAAAGATTGGGGAACAAGTGCCTTGACACTAGGTTCTATGTACCTACCCTGCTATATACAGGATACGACGTGAAACTAAAGCAAAAATTAATTAATAAAAAAACAAAAGCCACAACCAAAAAGGCCTACGCTATATATGGGTAATTTTACTTAATTTACCTTAACTTAACTTCTCACTGTATCCCTAGCGGGGTAGTCAGAGAGAACGGAGTGCCAAACGCTACGTTACATATAAATTAAAAATTAAATCAAATTAAATCAGCTTCACGCTTTATCCCGCACATAGCAGGGTAGGCAAAGGGAACCTAGTGTTAAGACACTCCGTTTCCCACTTGCTGCCGAATTGAGGCATTGCGTGTTGAGTCGCAGAAATCAGCACAGCGCCTTGCCCCGACACCAAATTTAAATAAATATTTCATCTCTTCGAGTGGGAATCGAACCCACAACCAGTCAATTTTACAGTCACACTTTGTGCCCCTGCGCCACGACTGGCCTCACATATAGATAACATAATAACATTATTTATTTTTGCTAAACATTATACGAGAACAGAAACCAGATTTTATTTATGCACATACTCAAAAACGTGGCTTCCATTAAAACTCTTACTAACAAAAATTCAACAGTGAACAAAATCAGACACAAAGAGTAGAACAAAGCCGGGGGCACAATGGGCGCGTGGGAGTCGCAGATGCAACGTTAATAGCCACATTGTTCGCACACACTGCAGGACGCTGTAATAATGACGTTCGTACAGACAGACAACTTATACTTCCTCTACATTTACATTATTTACTTTACCGGTAAATAATTATTAGAGATATTTGGATATTCTTTATTTTTTTTTATTTAGATATTTTTTATAAATATATATTACATATAGATTCTTTATTTATAAGTTATAAGTGGGGAACGGAGTGCCTTAACTCTAGGTTCCCTCTCAGTATAAAGCTGGAATTTTTTTTTTATGTTTTTGTTTGAATTTGAGGCCAGTCGTGGATTCAATCCCCACTCGAGGATATTAAATATTTATTTACATTTATATTGTCATTTCTTGGCTCTGGTGTTGAGGCAAAGCGCGGCGTTGAGTTCCGCCGCTCAACACGAAATGCCTCCAGAACTCAGCGGAAAGTTGGAAACGGAGTGTTTTAACACTAGGTTCCTTCTGCCTACCCTCCTATGTGCGAGATACAGCGTGAATCTGATTTTTTGTAGAAAGTAAACTAAAGTTAAATATATAAACATACGACAATATCTTCACTGGTATTTACTGTAATTATAATCAACACAAAATTAAATATCGAAACACCTGGTTGCTATATTAATTTAATAAAAATACATGGAAAAGATAACCAAAAATATACAAACCCCAAAACTCAATGTAAACGTAAATTTAAAATTAAGATACCGAGCTCAGCCATTAATTTGAAAATTTAAATATTTGCAAATTCTCTACAAACAGGCAGAGGAGAGGCGAGGCGAAGCGAAGCGAGGGCTTCGTCCATAATGGGGACGCGACAAGAAAACGGGTCGCAGATGGCAGTGCTGCTAATAGACGCGCTGTTTAGCGAGTGCGAGCTTCCGGACCGGCCGAAGCGGAAATGGCGTCTCCCTGTAGACAACCTTCATTTCCTCTGGAGTCCTTTGCGTTTATTCCTTGGTTATCTGCCTGTGCTTAGATTATAAGGATTTGTTGAATTGTTAATACTACATCTCTGACATAGTATACCTTTGTTATAATAATTTTCTTATATCCTTAGCCTAAAACTAAAATTAACCAAGTAAATAAAATTCCACAAAGTTTAGAGTAGAACTCAATCTGAAACAAAATGTTATGTTAATTTTTATACAATATAGTATAATATTTTAAAAGCAAGAAACATAAGAAAACAAATATTTATAGAATCCATCATAAATATGCAGAACCACTTCTACTAATTAGACTGAAAGGGCAGAGAAAAAAAAACTAAAACAATTTTTCCGTTCATAAACGAGCGCCATTCGTGTATCAGAATAATTTATCCAAGCACCGTAATTTATGCAAGGAGTAAGAACGCGCGCCCTCGAACGACATTTTTTTACTTTTTTTACATTAAATCCTTCTTGTTTGAAACGCTCCAAAGGAACAATAAAGCTGACTGTCGGCTAGAATGGAAGACAGCGAGATCGCGACGGGTGTTGTCACACGTTTTCTCACAAATGAATGTCTAGCCCAAGATCCCAGGGCCCCCAGACCTGCATATTTTTTTTTATTATTGTTTAGTTCAGCATTACAGACACTTGGTCTGTACCCTTTTTTACATATCATTTCATCTCATATATATTAAATACATTATTGTTTTTATACATACAATTAATGCCTATCATAAGAAAATATTTTTTATATCTTTACATTATTTTATAAAATTTCACTTAGATCTAAGATGATAAGCGAGTGTTTATTTAATTCTATATTTAACAAATTTACATAATACAATATATACTTAATTACACATGTATTTTAGGTAGACATTATATTATTTTTGTATCTAATACGCCATTTTAGCATACCGGAAATATCGGAAATAATAAATATACATTTTTTAAATTATTCTTAAATACAGATTTAAGTAAGAGCGTTTCTACTTTAACGTAGGTGAGCGTATTCCTTTAGTTGATGCTACCACTGAAAGGTTCAAGTTAGTAAGTACGTGACAGTATCTTAAAATTATACATTTATTATATTATTTTTAATTATTGTTAAGAATATGAGTTAGAATACTAAAATAAAAAATAAGAATTTATTATTAGAATTGTTTTGACTAAATTTATTATGG
>DWQW01011071.1:0-11680 GCA_018249695.1 Heliconius erato demophoon
TATTGCCATTCGGTAATTTTGAGCCACTAAAGTAAAATATAACAGGTGGACCATTGGGGTCAATATTCTCCGTAAAATTTGCAAAATCATCAAAACCTTTTATTTCTATTTGATTAACCATTTTATAAGTTTATTTTAGATTAAATATATTTTATAGTCTTCAGAATATATATTTGTATTTTATATCATCTACGTTTACTTGGGCAAGCGATTGGCTCATATAATGTAATAATAAAGTATAAGTTAGAAGTTACTATTATAAATTATATCCCTTATCTTGAATTAAACATAATTGGATAATAAATGTCAATTGTCATTTTTTAAATGCCGCTACGTCATGCATAATTGCAGATGTAAACAGATTGACAACTTTTACAGATAGAAAAAAATCTTGTGTCAAATATCGCAAACGTTAAGATACCGTACAATGAACCATGATATTCATAAAAATATACAACAAAATTATATATTTGTTTGGAGTAAACGGAGAAAAAAATGCAAATTATCTATAAACTTATTTTATTAGTTATTAGTTAGCTGTTGCTAAAAACTATCAATGGTTATACACCCTGAGAAATTATTTATTAACTTAAATTGTTTTTAAGAAAAACAAACATTCAATTATTTTAAGTCGACAAAAGAAAAAAAATGCAACATATGACAAAGTTATTATATTGATAACCACTTGTATTTTTTGTAAAATGTTCTCAATTAAAAAACATGCGTTGAAAGGAAAAGTCAACGGTCACCATGACAGTTACTTCAATCATCGATTTGAAAAAGTTTGTTTGCGCTGTGCAATGTTTTCCTTTATCGAGTTATATTTATATTATTAAAAGTAGTATTTAAAAATGGATTCATCGTTTAAAAAACAATCTGCTATGCAGCCCAAAACTCTAGCAGAATTATTACCTGGACTTGGCAGTTTGTTTTTATTTACTTAAGGATAATGTTTAATTGAAATAGTCAAACTTTTTGCTTATTTCATTAATACTATTACTAATAAGCTTTACAAATATATTTTTAATGTAAATTAGTAGTCTACATCTATACAAACATATGTTATTCTCTTTCTTAGGTATCCTTTCGGTAGATACAGTTATTACAAACACTGCTAGAAAACAATCACGACAAACGATATTACCACGTACTGCAGAAAAAATGATGAAGCCCTTGACTTTAGCAGAAATGCGGGGTGAATTATTAGGTATTATTATTTTTCTTTTAGATCCTTTAGATATATATTTTATTTAATATCTATATATGATCTCTATAACTTTAAATTCCAGCTTTAAAGCCCTTATCACCTAGAAGACCATCACAGCAAGACATGTCTACAAAAAAAAAGGGCTGGAACTCATCAGTGAAAGTTGTTAACAAAACAAAAAGTCACACATCAGAAGGACAAATGAAACATAATTCTGTTAGAAAAGTCCTGAATTTCCAATCTAAAACCAAGGTTTGTGTTTTATTTTATTAAAATTAAATAAATTCAGCTATCCAGCCATATTATAAGGCCATTGTGACACCATCATTTATCACTTTGTTATATCAACTATTTTAATTACCTCGGATCATGGAATTAAATTATTTCATTCTACACACAATGAATTGAAAGCACATAATGGGTGTATATTTATAGGTTTTCTCTGCATATCCTGCTAAATGTGGGCAAAAAATATGCAATATATTTTTTTTTATAAAAAACCCATTAATATCTGTACATGAAATAATTTATAGATCATTTTTTATACAGACTCCCAACCCGAGAGCAACTACTATAATGAATACAGAAACACCTAAATTTCCGAAACCAGAATTTAGAGCTAAAAAGTCTCTTCACATACAAAGTAAGTAAATACATTTTGTTTACTTATTATTTTGTAGTGTCTTCATTTCAGATATTATATATATAAAAAAACTATGACTGCTTGGTTTTTATAGAGAAACATTTTTATTCTTCTGTTCAATCCGCATATGAGAAAATAAATTATTCTTCTTTATTCTTTTGATCTACTAGTAGATAAAGTAATGTCGAAAATTCAAGCAGAAACTAGTGAATGTAGTGTGTATTTTTTAGCTCCACACTGTGTCCCAAGCATAGCATTGTAGGCAGAGAAAATCTAGGAATCTAGTTAAAAGATACTCCATTTCCTTTAAGACACATGTGTTTCACACTTACTGCTGAATTATGAAGGCATTGCGTGTTGAGTGGCGTAACTCAACCCCGGGCTTTACAGTGTTACCTGTTATCAGAGTGTGAAATGAAAATATTAAATATTTCACTTTGGAATTGAACCTTCTACATGTCACTATTACACTCATACACTTGTGCCCTTGCACCACAACTGTCCCAAATGGAGGATAAAAAAAAATCAACATAACTCGTAATTTTAAAACTTTAATCTTTATGTTCATTCCAATTGTTAATAATTGATTAAGTAAAAGATTAATATTTTTATTATTTATATTAATAAAAAACATTTTTTCAGACAAAACAAATGTAAGAATCAGTGGTGTATGCAACATACCTGAAACACCTGTCATAACAAATAAACTAGTAAAAAACAGATTTACAATGCAGCATAATTTTAACAAGGAGAATAAATCATATATGTCTAATATAAATAAAAAGAAAATGGCATCTCCTAAGGCCAATTTTAACATAAATCCTTTGATACCTGACACACCTATTTCTAACATGTCATTCAAATCAAGTAGTGATGCAAGTTTTTTACAAAAAGAAAAAGAAATTAATGATGTTGAAGAAAAAATTAAAGTGTTAGCAGAAAAACCGATTTTGGAAAATATAGCCGAAATTTCTCCACCAGTTTCAACTCCTTTCAAAGAATACAGGAATGTTAAAGATTTTTTCAATAATAGTAATGAAAATTCTGTACTCTATAATGATACTATAATGTCTTTTAATAAAGATACTGAACATAAGGACAGAAGAGACGAAAGCGTTATAGTTTCTTTATGCGATCTTCTCAATAAAGCAACAGTCAATTCAAGTGATTCTACAGAATTAAGTGATTTACTAGATATCGAGAAGCAAACAGAAAATAATATAAATATGATCGAAAACGGCATCAGAACATTACAAAATATCAAGGAAGCCCAAGTAAAATCATTACAATATGTCAAAAAATTAATCAATGAGAAAACTGCGAAAAAGATTTCAGAGACCGAAAATGATACTACAGTAGTTGCTGTTAAAAAAACCGTTTTTACTTCAGAACAAATAAGTCCACCAAAGAGTCCGGTGTTGAGAGCGTCAGTTATACAAAATAAATCGCCATCTTACAAAATACCTAAAAAGAACTTATGTTGGAGAAAAAAAGTTTTCCACAAATCAATGCCAGATATGCCCAATGATCAGAAAACACCAGAAAAAAATGATAAAGCTCTTAACATGTATATGCAAATAAAAGAGAAAATGAACTTTTTAAACACTCCTCTAGTAAAGCATCGTAATAATCAAGCTGTAAACACTCCAACAGCGACATCACATAACTTGAAAATGCAGCTTGATAAACTTTATAATGCAAGCTAAGAATTAATGTTTTTCTCAATAGTCCAAATTCACTGGGCTATTATTCTTGCAATAACCAAGATAAAAATATTGTGTTTGCAAGGAACTTTAGTAAAATTTTAAATAATAATAAAATAATAAATATATAAATATGTTGACACAGTGCATTATGAGAAAATATATTTATTGATGAAGTATATTATAACTATATTACTAATATATTAACTAACATGTTTACTTTTAAACCAAAAACGCTACTGGTTAGCATAATTTAATAATGTAACTTGATTTCTCTTTGAACTGATCTTACACTTTTTTTTTGTTGTGAGAATTTTTGCTTATAATGTTTGTATTATAATATGTAAATAATTGTAAAATTTTACTGTATTAAAAGATTTTGACTTATTTATTTTTTATTTAAATTCATAACAGTATTGGCAGAGCCATTGGAGGGCCAGATAGGACATGACAAAACTGAAGACTGTTGCTCTAGATCGCCGTCATAAGCCTAATTACGAGGGACTCCTTAATTTTAAATTGAAAATAATTATTCTCCATATGCAAAATATATAAAAAAAGATAACGATTTCAAAGTACAGGCCAGTCGTGGCACAAAGTGTGACTGTAAAATCGACTGATTATGGGTTCGATCCCCACTCGAGGAGATAAAATATTTACTTATATTTATATTTTCATTCCTTAGCTCTGGTGTCGAGCCAAAGCGCGGCGTTGAGTTTCACCACTCAACACGCAATGCCTCCAGAACTCGGCGGAAAGTGGGGAACGATGTGTCTTAACAGTAGGTTCCCTCGGCCTATCCTGCTGTGTGCGGGATACAGCGTGAAACTAATTTTATTTCAATTTTTGATTTCAAAGTTAATACCGCTATCTATACCGACTCTATATACGGCTGCCACATCCCATCTACCACACAATAAGCACCATAAGAGAGGACAATATTAGAATGCATCAGTGCGTCCCCGCCGGTGTGATAAGTGGCGACGACTTCTGCGTTGGAGATCGCCATCCAACACTTCATGTCCAGAAGCTACAAATAGGATATGTAATGGAATTTAAGAAGATTGATGGAACAGAAGATGAAGCAATTATTCGATGAAATAGATCATATTACAGCAAATACGATGGGCACGATGAAAACTGTACGAGCTATAGAGCTATCAGTTTGATTGGCTTGACTAAATGAAATATGTTAAATATTAGCGAAAATGGTACAAGAAACATTAAAAAAGGAAAAGTTGTTTTGTTCTAGTAGGCACAAAGTACTACAGCTATGTAATGAAAATAATGAATTCTCCCGCTTTGACATCGAACTCATAACCGTCGTATCTACAGTTTACAGACGCTATTCTAATCATACATTTATTGTTATCATGTTTATGATGGAAGTCTTGTGCGTTCTACTTCCCAATTAGGGGATCCATCGCCCATTCAACGTTGGTAGTACTTAGTAGCAAATGACGTCGTTTGTTTTGCTTGTTTTTGTAGTTGGTATATAGAGCTGCAGTTTACTATAATATAATGACATTGACATAAGTGACAGCTTGTTGATAACATATTTTTTAATTATTATTTCGCTTAAGACTGTTCTTTATAGTTACTAATTTATAAGAAACAAAAATTGTTATAGAACAACATATAAATCATAATTTGATAAGTGATAACGTTATCAAGTTAAACATTAAAGATTAGCGTCATTAACTTCTCTTCACAACAGATAAATATAAGAAAAGGACTGTTTTGTGTAATAATAAAAGTAGGTAAATTTGAAAATGGCATTATCTAAGCCTATAATGAATTTTGTGGCTTCATACTTACAGAATCTATATCTGCATCCTATAAAAACGAAAGCTGTTACAAGGTACGTAGATTATTAACATCTATTTGGCGTTTTAATATATTCAACAACAAAGTACAAAGTGCAATTTTATGCGAATATAAAAATATATCTGCAGCTGTGTCGTGGGGTCAGCGGGTAGCATTGCATCGCAATTGGTGGCCGGGCAAAAGATCCGCCTCGATCCTGTCTTAGCGTTTGGTTTATATGGGTAAAGTACTTTAATACAGTTTTTTACATAGCAATATTAATTTTATTAAGTTGAATTCACATAGAAGCAATTCTATGAAGAAGCTTCTAGGACATTACTGCTGAGAAAAGCCACCAAGTCAAAAGTTGCTCTATTCAATAGCAAAGTTACAATTTTACAATACTTGCTTTTCTGCAATAAAATTAAATATTATTTGTACACATTTTTATCCTGGAAATATCCTCAAAGTATTTATATAAATGTTTAGTATAGTAATAAAGTAATTCAACATATTATTAACATAGATATTCAAATATCTTTCACCAGGTTAATATTTGGTGGAACTATACCTCATTACTTCTATGAATTTATAGAGAGAGTATTTCCACATAAAACATCAGCTTTTCCATTAGCAAAGAAGCTTCTGTTTGAAAGACTGATTTTTGCACCATTCATGCAAGCATTCTCTTTATATACTCTGGCAAGATTTGAAGGCAAGAACCACACAGCTGCACTAAAACAGTTAAATGCTTTATACTTAACCGTGTTAGAAGCCAATTGGAAATGGCTTACACTATTCCAGATTATCAATATGGCATTTATTCCTCCCATGGTAAGTAATAATTATATTTTGATCTGATTAGTGGTAATTCTTACAAATTTACCTTTTTACTCAAAAGTTAATAAACTATCAGGGAGATAATTTATATAAATAGAAGCTTTAACTAGCGTTAATGACATTGATATATGGTGTTATTTCTTATCAATTAAACACTTATAGCTTTACATATATGGCATTATATATTAATCATTTAAAAATATATATAAATATGTATGTATATTACATTAAATGTGAGGCCGTTGAGGTGCAATGGATCAGTGTTTGAATGTAACTGCCATGGTTGCAAGTTCAATTCACCACTCAAAACACAATGTCTCACTATTATATATAAAGCAGAGAATGAAATAACTTGATACTAGGTTTTCTATGTTTATCCTATAAACAGAATCAGTGAAAATCTGAAAAGAAAATAATAGTAATTATGTAACATTTATAAATTAATGTTTTTCTTAATGGCATTTCCTATGACTAATATATAATACATTTGAAAAACAATTTTTTTCCTCATTTCAGCTCAGAGTGTTGTTTATGAATCTTGTTGGTTTTGGATGGGTTATATTTGTCGCTTCTAAGAGACGACAACAGAGTCAAAAGAAACAATAAAGGAAAAATATGTAATAAATATTACACAGCTCTGGTGATGGATAAGCAGTTATGATTTAATTAATGGTAGTCAACATTATATTTGTAGGACTACTTATCTGATAAAATTTGTTTGTTATTTATAATTTTTAGTAAATGAAATTTATAAAAAGTGCTTTTAAATATATATAAATGAAATGTATTTAAATTTTATTTACATATTATTATGAGAACATAAACATGTTTGGATCCAGTCCTCTATATTTAAATGTTTTCTAAAAAATATCTATTTTTAGTGTATTATAATAACTTGCTAAATATATTTTATTCACAAGTTTTTATAACTTGATTAAGTGTAAGCATATTTGGATCCTTTACATTCCTATTTCATATATAATTATTAAGGAATATGAGAAAAAGAAATGTGTTATTGTTAGATATTTTATTTGACAACAGCAAAAACTTATGAAACTTTATATTTGTATAATTAACGGCCAAAGGTCAAATTTGTTTGTAAAACATAAATTGGTCTATTTTAAATTTTTACTTTTATAATAAATATTATTTTTCTTATCATGACTTTTATTCTAATATCATTGTTTTTTGTTTTCTAATTATTGCTTTGATATATTAAATTATAGTAACTTATTTATATTAAATTAAAACTAAAGATACTTATGAGTATTCTATTTAAAATGCAATATTGCAGAATGTCTCGTCAGTTATAATACCTATACTTTGAAATGTTATTTGTGAAATAAAAGTTTAAAATTAAACATTTACTACATATTTTCATATTATATTTTCGCTGATATATGATTTTTAAGAGTACAATCATTTAATAATAATATCATTTTTCAATTTATAAGATCACCAATCACTGTTTTCACTCTACTAAAATATAAATAAAACAAAAAACGACTAGAAGTATTTCTAAATAAATTAGTGTAAATAAGTTATGTTACAATAAATAAATATTATTGCACTTAAGTTTAATTAGGGAAATAGCATATTGAAATACAGGTCATTAATAAATATTAAAATAAATTATCAACAAAAGTAAAAATAAATAAACAAAGACTAGTAATGTTTCTTTTCGACTAGAACATCTTATTAGTTTTCCATTTAAAATGTTTAAAAAATAAATAGTACTTAGGGAAACTATTTACACAAATCTTTGTATAAAGATCCATTAAAAGATGACTAGAGAACATCTAAATGTTAAATTTACCTACTTAAAAACTAAATAAATACACTTTTAAACAATACATCTTTTTTATAAATCGGATATTTTATGTACTGGGCCATCTTTTGTTTTCAATATTGAACAAAAAAATAAGTAATTCGCTTTAGACATTATTTTGAACATTTGTAGGAGTATTTAAAATTAATATTTGTTCTAAATTCAAGTTCCAAAAGATATTCCAAATTTATAAATATTAGCCGTGTAATAAGCGAAGTCAATACATTGAACAGCCTACTACGTTTAACAGATTATAAAAGGTAAATTCCATTTAAACACAAATAAATTAAGTAATGGAATGCTTATTTTTAATTTTGTAGGAATGTTTAAATAACGAAAATTTAAATTACGAATAATGCGGAAGAAAAAGAACTATAAAATCAAAAGTCACGTGAATAGGCTGCCTTATCATTAATATTATTTGTCAATTTTTTTATTATTCACGTTCAGGGTGCGGGGATCTCGACCAGCTTCTTTGAGAGGATGCACTGCTGTAGTAGCTTCCTGTTGACGGTGTGGAGGGTGTCGGCCGTCGGTAGGGAATCGGACGTTTTCGAGCACTGTTATTTTGTTAGTTACCGTATTAGTGTTTTAGCATGTTTATAAATGAGTTAGTAATTGAACATGCTATTTAAAATGTAAATATATAAGTTGAAATTAATACAGTATTATTTTTATTTTTTTTAGTAATAAATATTATTTCTTATAAAAAAAAGACTTGTTTTTGTAGTTAAATTATATGTTAAGCTCATGCAGACTGAAAAGAAAATTACGATATCAATTATGACAAGCTTATCTTCAAACATGCTCTATTTACGGTGGAATGTGGCGAAACAAGGTCTACCATGCAAAAAAAAAAGGAAATGAAAACAAAATAATAATTGACAATATACTTTAATGTGACAAAAAAATAAATCAAAACAAAAACACACTTAAATGTCCTTATACATAGCACTTCTACATCTGGCGTCACTCTTTCATAAAACTTTGCTATATTTATAATATATACTTTGAATTCATCTTCTCCGATACTTGTATTTCTTTGACGTATACGTTAGATCTATTATGGGTGCGCTACGGAAGAAAAATAACATTTAATTACTAGGAAATTACTTCACTATGTAATTATAATAAGAATTCTACTTCCTTTTATTTACCTAACTTTTATTGAGATCAGAAAAATATTTATTTGAATTCAAATTTACTTCTAAAATTAAAAACAGGATTTTATTTTCTTAGATATAAATAATTTACCCTGGTTAGTACACAATAACTGTCAATCTAATAATTACATGAAAAGCATTATTACTGAGTATAAATATTATATATTGTTGCGAAAATGTTGCCAGTTGATAAAATAAAATTATTGTTAAGAATGTAATGTTTTAAGAAAAAAAAATAAGAAGATTTCTTTATATCTTATGTAGGTATATATTATAATTAAAAATGAATTGTATGGGAACAATGTATTCAACTTAATCTACAACGAGAGGGGTCTCTAATCCGAGCTACTACTTGTGTCTTCAGAACTCGTGCTAGATTTTCGTGACTTTTTTCTACAAAAGAAAAAAAAACAAACATATAACAATAGCAAATAAAAATATTAAGTTGACATATAATTATGTGTTCCTCTAGAGTAACATTTATTTACTTATTCAAATTAAATTATTCGCAGATTTATACGATTTCGGTCGCAGCGCAGGGACACAAAGTGTGACTGTAAACGCGACTAGTTGTGGGTTTGATCCCCACTCGAGGAAATGAACTATTTATTTTAATTTATATTTCCATTTATTCACTCTGGTATCGAGACAAAGCGCGTCGTTGCTGTGCTGTGTGCGGGATACAACGTGAAGCTAATTTATTAATGTATCATAAGTAACACATAATTTTATGTCAAAAAAATAAAAAAAGCCCATTATTAATAATCATATACAAGCATCACACAATGTTAAAAACTATTAAACTAAACTGCTTATAAATATAATACTCATAAGCAACGCATAGTGTCCTGATGAAAAGTGCTTTTGCTGTTTGTTTTATATAGAAATATTAACTTAAATGTTAAAATAAAAGAAAAATGTAAACATTATTGATAGAACCTTCTAAGGTAATAAATTAAAACGACCCAAAATAAAAATAAAAAAAATAAGAAAAAAGAAAACCAATGTTAGATCAACAACAAACAAACGCCAAGCGGCCACATCAACATCTAAAACCGCCATCGCATAAATGTCAACGTCAATGTCAAAACGAAGTGGCCGTCTAGTATGAAGCTAGCATCTGCTCTGTTTTCAATTATGGTCTGTTAGATATATTATAGTTGAGAATAATTTACTTTGTGAATGTCAAATAAAATGATATTAACTCGCTAAATGGCACGTAAACCTGCTATATATACACAACTATTAGAGATTTCTAAATGTTAAAATTTTAATTATATCGAGATTATATTATATTGAGTTATATTCTCTTAGTTATTTTTGTTTCAAAGGTCAGTTTGTGCAAATGACAAAAGCAAACTAACATCATAACTTCATAAAGCCACTATATATAACTGTCATCGTTTAAATGTCAACGTCAACGTGTCTCGGCGGGCGGTGAGCGGTCGTCGGTACCTCGTGATGCGGCGGCGGTCGAGGAAGCTGGGCGAGCCGGCGCGGCGCGGGATGGAGGGCGAGCGCGACCGCGACCCGCTCGATCTACGGTAATCGGCGTACACGCCCGTCATTGTTCTGTTACGTACCACGGTATACGTGCGCATGCATCGCGGTTGTTTATTATAGAAGGAAAATATCATTCTAATTATTCTTATTTGTCGCATTTTTACCGTTTACAATGTAAGATTGTATACAGTGTAGACTGTTAATAACAACACTCGATTTAACGGCAAATCCTCGAAGCTTCGAAATTGTTATATTTTTGATGCAACGATGATCGTGTGGCAGTCATATAACGCCTTACTATATGAGGTCTTTTCCGTGTCGTTATATAGAATTTACACTGTATTATGTAAAAACATGAACACTAATTTATAATTATTTTATGATCAATATCCATTGTTACTGGTAACCATGTAATAGATAGGTAATAATTAATCGTGTTCATATTTTTATTTACTATTCAATTAAATTCAATTTACATACCTAGAAGAGCGCGTAGACCTTGATGAGCTACGCGACGACCTAGACGAGCTGCGGCTACTGTACGAGCTTGACCGACTTGACCGGGACCGCCTGAAATTATAGTTTTTATATATAATACATTAAAAGCACAAAATATAGATTTTGGTAATTGTACATATGTAAAAAAAGTTGATAAAAATAAATTTTAATGAAAATGTTAGCTTATTCTGGTTTTATAATCAAGAGAACTGTACGTAATGCAATGTATTATATTTAAAATAGACAAGAACATATGTAAAGAATATGAAAATATTATATCATAACGATTAATTAACTCTTTAATTTAAATTTCGAAAATTGTAATATATTTATTTAACTTAATCTGCAGTTTAAAATAAATGATAAAATAACAAGCCTCAACATACCTCGAAGACGAATAGCTCCTAGACCTAGACCGCGACGATCTAGACCTAGACCTAGAACGGGATCTGGACCTGGAACGGGAGCGCGACCGCGACGATGACCGCG
>DWQW01011072.1:0-11680 GCA_018249695.1 Heliconius erato demophoon
TAATTAACTCTAAATTTTTGTCGTTTACTTGCGACTAAAAGACAAAGGAACGGGATATCTTCACACAGATAGAAGTCTGCCTACTTGCTTTCCGAAAAAATAATAAAGCTGCTATATATTGTACAGTAATAAATAATTTAAAAAGATAATTATATCATTCAACATTCCTATTTTATTGTGGTTTAGCGGTGAGAAAATAAAAACATAGATCAATCAAATATCTGACGCTAATATTGACTGTTACGCTGGCTTGTGACGCAGTTGCGTCATGCCTGACTGCACACAATAGTTGAAGGTTCGAATTCCATCCTGTGGAATGTTTATGTTTTTTTTTTCAAGTTTGGTTATAAGAAGCACGATATCCTGCTATTCACTAGGTAATGCTAGCATTTGGGCAGAATGTAGAGAACGCAACCAAAGTTCACCTGATTTTTTTAACTTAATTCACTAAAGACTAGATATAAAGTTAACTATTGGTACCTATATCAAAATAAACTCAAATCAAGTTATAAAAATGCGCAACATAAAACAAGAATAAAATTGTCATTAAAACTTAAAGTTAAAAAATATATTTTTTTAATACAAAATTATTCAATCAATACATTAGCCAAATAACAAAACATAAACGAGACGACCTCCAATAATTCAAAATTAGTTGTGTTTTATGATATTTTTATAGTTTTTCGCATTCCATTATGCATATTCGATTGCTCTATAAACTGATTAGTCTATCGGTTCGGTTCCAAAGGCCAAGCGGATGTGGCCCGCTATCTGTCAAGGCAATCGTCCGTCTGTTGCATTCCGCGACATTATTGTCGTACGGACGGGAAAATAGCTCTTGTGAAGCAAATTACGTAAATATACCTTTACTAGTATATCTTCGACGTGTTATACAAATTATTATTGAAATTAATACTTAAATCGCTGTAAAATGGTGATTTGGAGTTATTATACCTATATGATTATTAATATAAAATGTAATGTTTAGATTTTCGTTAAGTTATATAGTTTCGCTAATATACATATTTTTTTATAATTTGTTTGTAAAATTGTTGTTTATTATGTGTTTTTATTCGTAACAAGCTAGTTTTTGCCTGCAGCTTGGCCCGTGTCAAATTTGATTAATTTTACGAAAACTATCTTGTATCATATATGTATGTATGTTATAAATATTCTAACCCTCTATTTCACATCTCTATATATTAAAATTCAAATAAATTTAATAAATATTACATATGCCGATTTTTATTTGTTTTGACAGTAACACATATAACAAAAAAAGTATAGTGCCCTTTTGTGAAACTTATGCACGTAGTCACATACATTTCAACTAAGTATTTATTTTTATACTTTTACAAAGATAATACAGTTCTGGGTCTCGAAAACTGAAAATGCTTAAAATACAACTTCAAATCTGACTTTTTACCCATTTCTATAAAGATTACTGAAAAATTATAATTATATACATATTTTGTATCATCATTTAAAAGCACATAACTATAAGTCATAATTTCATAATTCAGTATACTTTTTTTAGTTATTTTAAATTTAAGTCAGACACCAAAATATATGAAATGTTTGGAGCTATATATCCTTGATATATCGATAATAAGTATATGCACAAGTATGTATGTAGTCACATCTCATAAATAAATTTTATTAAGAGATATCTGATGCTCGGGTCATATGAATACCATTATTATAAAATTTGGCAATATAAACAGCTTGTGCAACGGTATTAAGTAAGCAAATTAATCGTTTAAACTGATTTCCAATAAGTTTGCGATGTGCTACTATGTTGTAATTTATTTATATTTACTATGTTTAATATATCGTAACTTAAAATATTTTTTTATTATAGTTTCACGCTTTATCCCGCAGTACGAACATCTAGTGTCCTAATGTGTAATAGTAGACCTTCTCTTCTTCACGTTTTCCACTTGAATTCTAGATATGGTGCACTTTTTTTTTGTTAGAGCGGGGAAATGCAAATATTTTATTTCTCGAGCGGGGAATCTTTAACTATCACGTCTACAACCAGACGACAGCATACTGCGCTATAGTGGCCTCGTATTTGGTATATACCATCACTCTTTTTATTTTTTAAGGTTTCTTTTTCTCAAAAGGAAAAAGAAATCGAATGTTTATAGCATCACATTGTTGACCGTTTGTACGTCAGGCCTACGGTTGCTTGGAGCATAGAAAAAATCTAATCAACGCAATCAAAAGATACGAACATTTATTGCATCGTTTTTGCCGCATTTTATATCAAATTCGCCGTGTCATCAAAACTTGTAGGGTACCTACTTCCCGTAGATAGGTCCACGGAAGTAGGTACCCTACAGGTTAGCCTTACAGGTGGGGAAGTCGGTACAATGAGGAAATAGCACGAAGTAAGAACTTACAATACATATATAGGAAAAATTACGGGAAATGGAAATTAATACTTATATTTATAATATCGATAAAAACTATTATACAGATAGAGAGACGGACGGACAACAAAGTGATCTAATAAGGGTTCCTTTTTTCCTTAAAAAAGCACGGAACCCTAAAAACAAATACTTCCTTAACAATCTTATTTATATGCAATTGATAATATTTCTCAACGTGAAACGAGTCATGTAATAGACTATAAACTAAGTTTAATGAAAACATTAGTATGCCACGGGCGGCCGTCAATTAGGCGAATGGCATATCAGTGCTAGGCCGCGCCGTACATGGATTTTGTTTTAGAGAAATATCTATTTATGCCTATTAACAACCATCCATAATTTAATTGAAATATTACCTGGTAAATAATAAACTTAGTTAATATAAAATAATATCAATACTAAAATCAAATTGTTCTACTAGAAAAACTTATTTACTAATAAGTATGTTATAGATAAAAATATATATGATATATGATTTGCATAACCTGTCTGATCCAATCCACAGATATAATATAAGCAATTCACGCATTTTGTAGGACTTGTAGCGAGAATTTTGTGAAACAGCATTCTGATCTTTAAATTTTAAACCTGTGTATAAGGTGAATATGGGCTGAATATGGGCGAAGAGTAAAGAATGTGTTATCTTTTTTTAATGGTGTAAATAAATTAATGTTATAATACTCATTATTTTATTGAATTAATTTTACAGCAGTAATAATTAATAAGGTTGAGTTCCGAGCATTCCTGGGACTTGCGTCCACAGATATAGGCTTCAGGGGTCCCTTTACAATCCACTAACCTTCGCCTTCACTTCTCCAGGATAATAGAGCAAATTATCTTAAAGGAAATGACTATCACTTTTTATGTCATTTAGCTACAAACATGGTCGCCAATCAAAGAACAATGTTGCCGTAATGCTTGCTATGGCATATTACAGATAAGTAAGATATAGCATATTATTATCAGTAAATATGACAGGTTAACAAGTGTTAGTCATGTAGTTAAAGCCTATATATATAAAGCCTATATAGCCCTCTTACACTATATACCTGTGGGAATCTATATATAAATTTAAGCGGTTCTTCTAATAATATAAAAATTCAAAATTATTGTCAATATTTTCTAAATAAGGTTTTTTTAGTGTTTAAAACTCCGAAAATGTAATTATCATGTTTTAGGCACCGTCTTTTTCCTGTGTAGCATAAGTGACAGAAGGTGATCAAAGTGCAAAAATAACTTTATCTATTGCAGTTTGTCAAAATATATCTTGTTTGAAATGATAAGATTTATTTTTGCTTTTTGATTTTTGATTTCGTACACACATTGTTAGGCAAAAAATATAATAAATACTACTGAATTAATTATAAATAAGTACTTTAAATTCTATTGTATCAACTTATGCAAAAATTTTAATAATTAGCAACTCGTTAAATTTCTTGGCATTATTTTTCAACAAAAAAATACATTTTTTTCTATGCCATATTAATGATTGCATACACTTTACAATTATTAATTGGGAAAAAACATCAGCCAGGAACTCTTAATCCTGGATACTTTTAATCTACAACCGAAAAATATAATGTGATTTGGCAATGAACATTATAAAATGATTACGAAACATTATAATGTTCAATTTAATATAAAAAAATAATTTACACGGTCTCACAATGAATTCGTTTCAAGTAAAAAGCAAAAAACATTTAAAGGTTAATGGAAACTTCAGTAATTTAGAAAAAAATCCACACCAATCATTACTATAACAAAAAAAACAAAAACCATAACAAATCACATAAAATCTCTCAATAAGCACCTACCTAAGAACCTACCTACGATCAATAAAGAAATATCACAGCGGTACCGACTGCACGCAATGTACGCTCCGATCTTGTCCAAAAAACTCGTGCGCAGCTCGTCCGACCAGTTTGCGGGTTCGCAGAAGCGCGAGAAAAAAAGCGAATTGCCATTTAGCTTTGAGAATGTCGTCAAGGCTTTCAACATTACACGGCATGTGCTGAAACGACCGACTAGAGGATCCTAGCCTGGTTAAACCTCATTGGACTATTAATTACTTGGACGATGGACGCGGACAGTCTTCACTTTATGTCTTTTGGTTAGCTACGGGCGCGGAACCCTTTTTAAGTTATTTATTATAAGTTATAGTAATTTCTTTTTGTTACTAGATTTTTTTTTAAAATTTGTTAGATATGTTAAGTTTTAGATTCTACATAAACTGAAAAAAAAACAGGCTATATAATAATTGTATTTACATAGATAGTAACTTCGTGATACAAAAGTAATGTCCTTGGTGTGAGTTTCGACAACTTTTGCAGTGATGTGATAAAATAAGTTATTTTTTTAATTTTTTTTAATAAAGTTTTCAGATGGCTGTGACTAAAATACAATTTGTTCATCATCAGTGTTATTAATATTATGGCAATTATTTAAAAAAAGGCATCGAATACCATTTTCTTATAATCGCAAATGTTATGCGTTCGATTGCCACTCGGGCGATTACATTATGCGCATGCCCGCTGTAGCAACACGAAGCACAGTGTTAAGATCCGTCACTCCACACGTAATGTCTCGAATTCAGATGGAAACGGAGTATCCTGACACTAGGTTCCTTTTGCCTACTTTGCTCCATTTATGCACGATTAAAAAAAATAAAAAATAAAAGAAATCGTAATATTATGTTTTTTATAATACAAATTAAAAAAGAAAATAATAATGCTTCATTATTTCAAATAACTAAAACGATACCCTAACAAAATTTCAGAGTAACTGCAATAACGCTGCAGAAAGAGACAGACACATCAAAAACCCCGTGTGTGACAGAGAAAGAACATACCAAAGTAAACAAGATACGAAATGACGGGATGCCGTAAACCCGAGAATATTAAACATGTTTTGCCAATTCAACAAAAAGCTGATCACTTTTTCATATTCCAATTAATGTGAAAGTTTTTTGTGGTACAGTAATGAGGATCTATTTACGTTGTCATCTCCGATAATGATCGATACTGATGATCTATAGGCGTTAATTATGTTCAAAGTTATATGACAGAAGATGAAAATTGGTTTTTTTCCAATGTTTTAATGCTATAGGCTACCTTTGTATGGCTATTTTAATTTTTTTAAAGCATCAGGTAAAATTTAAATGAGCCCTATTTATGAAGTAATTAGTTTAAAAATATTTTAAATACTGTCCCACTGTATCAATCTACGTTTTAATAATGAAATAAAGTGTTATTTAATCTTTAAAATCTTTCTCTTTCTTTAATTTTTTTTTTCATTTTACCTAAATGTGAATATGAATAGAAAATAAATGAACTTTCTACAATTTCTGTTATAAGCTACAAATATTAACAAATAGTTTTATAGCCGCTTTAATTGACATAAAATTACAAGTCACAAGTCGTTAAGAATGCAGTTACTTGCATAATTAACTATGAGAATTCTGTATTAATTATAATATCACCTGCACCAATTTGTAAGTAAGTGTAATTATAGAAGACAAGAAAGGTTTTAATATGAAATTACAATTTTTATTTGAATATTAATAGAGGTGAAATTTATGTACATATTGAAATCAGATATTATGACTTTGTATGTGAATAAAGTTTGTGCGAGTGTCTATAATAATATGTACAGATATTTAAAGCATTAATGTAATTAGCTAAATTTTAAATAAAAAAAAAATACGATGAAAAATGTCACTGGAGCTCTTAAATGACTGTCTATTCCTATTTTCATAAAACATAAGCTAAGAACCACTGCGAAAAACAACGCTTTTAATAAGAAAAACCGCATTAAAATCGGTTTACTAATTCTGAAGCTACGGTGCCACTGACAGATACACAGTACATACACGTCAAACTTATAATCTTTTTGCGTCGGGCGGGGCTTGCAATATTTAAAGGATAAAAATGTATGGAAATAAGATCATTTGTTTTTAACCAACATTGTAATAAATCGATTAAGTATTTTTTTAGTTTTGTTTTGAAAAGAGCATCTCTTCTCTTCTCACCAGAACCTTCCCAGATGGTGGTAGCTTTATGTTCATTCGACGATTCGATTCGACGAAGTGCTTGTAAAAATCTCTATTTATTAGATTAACGAATATTTTAAATTTGGAATTGAATTTTCATTTGAGCCCACATTCTCGAGTAGAGTTTGAACTTGTGTGAAGCCTTCTATGTAATTAGGACCGGTGTTTATTTATTAAACCGCTCTTAACTCTAAGTCGATCTTGAGATGCCGTTTTCGTCTGATCTATGTTTCCACTAGTACCACTAACTAGCACCTCTGTAAGAAGTATTTTCGCTATTTAAAGACTTGCGATATATGTACACTATTGTACACATTTTTTTAAATTTTAGTGAATGTGAAATACATACAGTGCGACTGTATGTATTTCACAGGGCAGGTAAAGAACCGAGAGTTAATAAATCTCAAAAAATTTTAGAAACATGTCCGGTCAAATGTCGAAACTAAACGTCGCACTTTTACTAGACGAGAGAGAAAATGAAAATAATTACAATTTTACGTTTATTCCCGCATAGCAGAGCAGAGCGTTCTTATTGTCTAACCACTCTGTTCCCTACTTTCTGACTAATTTTAGAGACATTTCGCGTGCTTTGTCTATCAGAGAGTGAAAATGTATCCAGAACCATCGCGTTTTACAGATCTACAACAATTAAGATTTTTGTAATGCACTTAAAACTATAAAATGATAAAAATTCCGCATAAAAACTAAATAACATATTAAATTATACTTTAATGGTAAATTTTATATGCGATTTTAATATGTTGTTTACTCTAAATGTGTGAATACAGTACATACATAGATATTTACGATATTTGTTACTTTGTCAGTTAGGCGCTATGAAAGAAATTGACTATTTTACTATTTAGTTTTCAGGCTTTAGCTCTTTAATTATATTATAACGATGAACATAATTCAGTCGTGGCGCAGTGCACAAGCGTGTGATTGTAAATGCGACAGGTTGTGGGCTCGAATCCTACTCAAGGAAATGAAATATTTAATATTTTCGTTTCTTCGCTCTGGTGTCGAGGCAAAGCGTGGCTACAAGTTCTGCCACTCAACACGCAATCCCTCTAAAATTCGGTAGTAGGTGGGAAGCAGAGTGTCTTAACACCAGGCTCCCTGGCTGAGCTGAGTTAATGATAAATATTATATATCTCTTTTATATTTTATACTACTATAATGAAATTGAAAAATTGAACATAGTGAAACTAACTACATATGACAAGAATAAACGTTTTCATACAATATACGGTATACCGTTTGATTTTCTACGCTTCATATGCTGTTGTTTTGTTATATATCTAAATATATAACAATAATAATCAAACGATATACCGTATACTGTATGAAAACGATCCACTGAAGCAAAATGCAAATAAAAAAAACTGTTGTCTTTTTTATCCAATTTTTCTTGCCTTCCTTAAGTGCGTTGTCTAAAACTGAGTATACCCATATCTTATACTCGATTTTATCCTTTAACAAAGAAAAATATTGAAACTATCAAACTCTTCAGTTCAAAATTTATCAAGAATTTTGTATTGAAATTCCGTATGAAATGGGAAGGTAGGACGTGAAACCGTGCCTTTTGGATAACATCCAAACGCTGTCGTTTATTGGGCACGCTATATATTCTCAACATTGATTTTTTTAAAAATAATAAGAAAAGTTATAATAACCATTATTATAACTTTTCTTATTATTTTTAAATAAAAAATCAGAAATTGGTATTGGTTGAATTATATGGTAAAGGTATTAAATTGGTAAAGGTTCCACACAACACGCAATGTCAGAATTCAGCGGAACACTTTCCTGGAGCGGAAGTATCTTAATGGGATTGGATTATCTCAATACTAGGTTCCCCATATCCCCTCTGCCTACCCTACTATATGCGGGATACACTTTGAAGTAAAAAAAAGAAAAAAAATATATATAAATAGCCTTTGTTAGTATTCGCGTAATATCCAATTTAACTATCGAGTTTCCACCACATCAATTAAATAAATGTGTTTTACTATAAAACATACGTTAATAAAATTATATAGATATAGTTTTTTATTTTATGTAAAAATAGATATATCTTTACAGCATCGAATCCTTAAATGCTTCATATCCTGTGATCTTATAAGCAATTGTTTGTTTTTTATTTCATATTTCTTACGTAGTATCATCATATATGATATGTTAACTCACGATAGTGTTAATGTTTTTTAATATTTTTAATTAAATTATTTTTAAACATCATATGGAATGTGCTTAATTAGACCTGATAGTGGCTTTAATTCCTTCTTCTTCTTCTCCGACTTCTTAGGACAAACCTTTTATGCATGCCTAATGCATGCATATATTGGATGGTAGAACTATCCAATATGCTGATAGATTAAAGAAAGATGACCTCTCAAATGTAACACACACTCAAAAAAAAAACAAACGTGGATCCTGATACTTTGGTAAATAATAATAATGAATATTCATAAAAAATAAATAAGTATTATTCACGTAATAGTTTCAAACCCTATATTTTGCGTTTATAACTGTGTAATTTTAAATTATAACCTCAGTTGTTCATTTAAATAATAAGTGTAATTCGTTTTTATGGACACCGCCGTATTCGGATGTGAAATGACTGTTGCTCAGAAGAGATTGTCATTAAAGTTTATGTTTCACTTTACAAGAATGGTGGAATTTTTGAAATTAAATTGTCCGATGTATCGAATGTTTTACTATACATTTTGACATATACACATATTGGTTAAAATACGCAGTGAAAAAGTGTCTGACTGTCGATGTGGTGGTTACTGGATCCATCCACACTCGGAACTGTGAGTTAATTTTATTTACTCGTTGTAGCGAGACTCTTGTCTCTTGTCCGCTTCTTAACGGCGTTCAGTTTCGTTATTTATCACAAAATGTCTTGAATTTGGAGAAATGGAGAACGGAGTGTCTAGACAGTATGTTCTCTCTATAGGGATATAGTATGAAGCTGAAATAAAACAGATTCATTGTCTATACCTTTACAAATTTCTTTAAAATAAAATAATATTTTTAATAGTTTTTTGTAGTCAAGCCCTGCACCGGTTTGGTCATTTAAAGTAATCTCAAAAAGAATTTTGCCTTTTCGCCGGTTATTTTAAAAGGACGTAAACTAATTACGTATATTTCACCGACATCACTTAGATAAGCGCTTTTGGAATGGAATTGAAGATAACATCATTTTAGTACGTCCAGTAAAACTTTAAAAACATTACTTGGGTAAAATAATGATAATATATCAGTTTTTTTAGGTTTAAAAGTGTTGTAATTATATAATTACAATATTAATATTATTATAATAATACAATTATTATACAGCTGCTCAACTTCAAGATTTATTTAAATGAAATAAAAAGCTCAATACATAATTAAATAAATATATTTTTATGAAAAATAATAAGTCACTTTAATCTTTTTCCGATTAATATTTTTCTAAAATCGTTTCCAAAATTCCTTTGAAACAATATAAAGTAAATAATATTAATATTACAACGTAATGATGAAATAACAACTACAAAATTAATATTCCAATACTAATTAATCCTATTTACTATACAAGTAATAATGTATACAGTACAGTGTACAGTGCACAGTGTAGTGACACGACGCAACACGACAGTGTCTATGTTTGATTACATGAGTCACGGTGGAGTGTGGACTGTAGCTGGAGTCGGGCTCCGGTATTACGTAAACAGTAGCGGTGGCTTAGGGTTATGCTTACATGACAGTTCTATTTGGCGTCGATATTTTTAAAATATTTTTTACTCTGTTCTGTTCTTTGCTTATAGCGTTTTGAAAGTGCCAGTTGAGCATTAATAACTTCATCACGTCTGAGAAAACCTAGTGAGAGTAAGTGATAAGACAGTCTGTTCCCCATTTTTCACCGAATTTTCGAGGCATTGCGTGTTGAGTGGCGGCACTCAACGCCGCGCTTTGCTTTGGTACCAAAGTGAAGAAATGAAAGGATTAATGAAAATAATAATTCACACCACTAAGTATGAATCGAATCCACGACCGTCGCGTATACATGCATTAAAATACTTGCAATAAATACATGCAATAAATATCTAATCAAATTTAGCAAAAAAATAAGCAAAAAAAAGCAAATTCATCAATAAATTGACAACAACAAGTGTAAGCCGACACGATATTAATTACAAACAAAAGTAATATTTTATTATTACCTCATAAATAAAAATATAATAAAAATGTTGGTAGCCGCGCGTCAGCCCTATTGACCCCCGCTACCTGCAAACTCCGACAGCTACTTGCTTTGTATGGAGACGCGACGGTTTTCCACTCTCTATTGAGACATTTTCTAACAATTTATAGCTCTATCTTTCCTTTATGTTTTTATTTTGTATATTATGTTTTAAATAAAAGTAATATAGTATGTTATTTTTATACAAATATGTGATTTTTGTGTATGAATTTTAGTAATGATTTGCAAATATATATAAACTAGCGACCCGCTCGCGGCTTCGCCCGCTTTAACTACTGAATTATTGATGTAATGTACCTATCTTTGCAAAACACTTAAGATTACTAATGTGAAAATTATTTAAACCTTAATGCAACCCGCATTTTCGTAGTTCCAATAAGGATGTTCCAATTGTTTAAAAAAAAACACTTAAATAAATGACACAAACAATAGAAAACTTTAACGAAAGAAATTATAAACAATAGACTACCTACTATTCTCTTACCCAAAAATACTTAAATGAAATATGTAACCAACTATGTCGCGTTGAAATACATAATTATTATTGGATAACTCCAAAATACGTGCAATCGCTTCTAAATTAACTTTGCTATAGAGTCAGGCGCAGAATTGAAGCATTCTCTCGTTCATCTCCGTAGTAGCTCCGAACGACATCTGGGCGTTGACACAGTATGAAATTGGAAGGTTTATCAAATGCCATCTAGGCGGTCAACTCAGTCAGGAGAGACCTTCGGTTTTCTGAGGGAGGCCCATCTTAAACGACCAAGGTTCAATCCAAGGCTCATAAGTCGGATTTGGAGGAGAATAGAAAGTCCCTAGGAAGTAGTCTTACGTCTGACCTCGGGCGGCCGGGTATACCACGGAGTGCTGTTCCTTAGGTGCATTGACGCAGCGGAATGCGTTGGACGCGAGACGACCAATATGTACCTCCAGGCTTTCTATTTT